>JARJLF010000214.1:0-289612 GCA_029378395.1 Mycena leptocephala
CTCAAGTCCGAGCCCGAGTCTTATAAATCTCTTGTATGACTTCGACCCGGACGTGGCCATCGCAGACATGTCCCACACCTCGCATTACTCACCGCTGCTGTTCCCTCTCCCTCGCAGGCTGTAGGTACCCCTATCAATACCTACCATCTGGGTTCCCGTTTCCCGTTTCATTTCCGTTCTTCGTCTCCTTTCGTCTCGTTTACGCACTAGCACCGGTGTCTCTACGCTCTAGACATTTACAACCAAAGCCGAACAATCTCCCGGGAATGGGAGAGTCACAGTGCTCTGGATCTGACGCACTGTAGACGAGCGGCGAATCCAAGTTAGGAAATACATTTCTACCGACACTTCGCACTCGACTCATTCGAATCCAATTCTGAATCTTAACCCCGAAAAAATCATATCATATGTTGACGGCGAGAGCGGAGGGCTCGCGCTTGAGTCCATCGGTCAGTTGCGACATTCGACTCTGCTCTTCAAATCAATTAATTCAACAGAATTACCAAATGTTCGGTAGTTATACCTGGGGACGAACATACCTTCTAATCAAGCCTTCGCTCCGTCAACATTTGAGCTCAAACTCGAATTTAACCTCGTCTCGCATGATCTATAAATTTCGACCAACCGAAGCCTGGGCCTAGGATTAAAATAAATAACATTCCTCGTCCCCGAATAACTTCGAATTCGAAGAGCGGGCATCCTGGTGCTTTTACGCACTGTATGTATGTACAGTATGTGCATGATTCGAATTCGAATTCGGATTCGGATTCTAGACCTGATTCTGAGCTCAGATTTGCCTGTCTTGTGCTCTCCACACCCACTCGCTACTGGTATATATCGACTCGGAACAAATTAATAGCCTGCTTTATCCATTCCCCGATGGCGACTCTTCAAGTTGTCCCTGGACCCCGGACTACACGCGCTATGAAGCCACCTAGGTTGCAATTCAACAACCTCGGGCCGTAGGGTGACAAATGCCTTGTGCCTTCGGGGTTCAAACACATCTGTTGTCTTGTTTGTGGTTGACCATCACACTTGATATATATTTTTGTCAATAATGTAAAGCAACCTAAAATCGGAATCGGGCAGGAAAATTCGACCGACAGGCTGAGGCTGCAGGTTGCTCATTGAATCATATATACTACATAAACTGCTTTACGATAGGATAACCATTGAAAGTACACCCGCCGCATTCTATTTGGCAGCATGTACGATGATTTGGAGTCTGGACGCGAAGTGGTTCAAGTGGGCTCTGCCGCTCTGCCGTGACAGTGGGCTATGGTTGTTATTCGATTTGGAACTGGCTGAGAATTGGGCCCGAAGGTTGTGATGATTCCCCATCAAACCGCGCTCCTATCCGGTAGCTTCAAACCCAGCGAACGAGCGCTTGCCTCGCGCCTCGCATAGACGCCCACCCACATCCAAATAAGATGCTGCTGTGCACTTAGGGAAGGACATGGGTTCAGGTCAACCCGACGGGTTTCCAGGTTGGGTTGAGTGGGTACGGGTTGCGGGTCAGCGATTTTCCAGACCCGAACCCACGGGTAGCTGTGGAAATAAAGCTACACAGTATAAATCAGCCCTTGAAACATGGATAACAGGGAGTTTTCAGCTGAAAGCTGTGCATAAAACAGCCTATGGAGTCATAACTTACCTGGAACATCAAGATTCTTGCTCGAAATCCCATACTGTGAGTGGCCGATGCTCGGATCACAGCCGGCATGTGCTAGCTGACAAACCGTGAGCAACCCGTAAACCTGTGGGTTTGGGTTTGGGTTTTCCAGGTAAGGGTCCAGGTTAGATGTTTTGTACCCCAACCCATACCTGTGTCCATCCCTACTTGCACTCCACATGTCCTGCGAGATGAGACGCCAAGTCGGTCCTTGTCGGGTAACGCCCACACACCACCCAGCGCGACAATTCAGGCAGAGACAAAGCAAAGCCTCGTATTGTGTCGTCCTCGAGTGGCTCGTCCCCATGCCACCAGCGAGAGGACATACATCCCCAGCCCTCGCTGGACCAGTTAAGTTTTTTTAGCACAAGCCGAAGCCGTCAGATTGTAGTTCATGATGTTCTCTACCATCCCACATTTTGAAATGTGCAAAAATATACAGGGGATAGTGAGATATGTGGCTCCACTTTTATCCATTTTTGGCTGTTTTGGCGTCCAACACCTATCGCCGCTCCAGCTAAATAGTGATCCAAAGTCCCCCTTTTCCTGGTGACCCACGACGCTGTTGCACTTGCCGTGTGTGCAGGGCGCAGGGTGGGAAAGGTGTCACGCATGTAACACCGGGTCACCAGTGCTGCAACGCGATCACAACACGATCAGACCTTTGCATTTCAGGCGTGATGGCGTGCCAACGAAGGCGACATGCGCACGGGGCAGTAACCCGACAAAGGCAGCATATGGACATGGTTCTGGACTGATAATGGTGACATACAGGTGGGGTTATGGCAGACAAGGCCGATTTGTGGGCATGGTGATGTACCGACAAAGACAATGTACGGGCGTGGCGACATGTCAACAAAAGCCATGTGTATAAAGGGCAATGAGGCCCGGTTAACCAGTGCCAAGAGGGGCTAGAACGCAGTGGTGAGCCTGAAGCAAGCATGGCCCGGCCGTCTTTCATCACAAGGGCGTGACTTTTTGTTTGGGCTTTGACAGCATCATCAAGGCCTTGCTCGGCACCGGGCAAAGACATCACGGCATCTGCAGCCAACTTGCGGCTCGTCACAACAAAATACTCGGATATGGAAGATAAAGGTTGGATAAAGAGTTAAACTGTATTCCCAGCTAACATTGTACATTAATGGTATCTAATTATAATTTGCTGAGTCCTTTGTCAGTGAAAAGCTTCAACTGAACAAAGGTCTATTGTCAGCCGTGACAGATGTGAGATGGATGCGAGAACGGCATGTCGATTGACATGCATCCTTGTTTGCCCCCGGTGAATTAGCAATCACCAGAGTGATCGGTTGAAAATTACATAGCAGCTTATCATGCAAAATGGCACGAGGCTCTACAGCCTTCCCTTTTCCCCCATGCCGCGCTTAACTCAAACGGACACCCGCCCGAGCATATTCAGTTGGTGGTCGGATAGCAACCCGCTGGTCCGATACGGTCCGACGATCAACATTCATGCGGCGGCCAAGCCGCTGATGAAGTTGATGTATCACCGCCAGGCAATGGAACTCATCAGAAAGAATAGGGGCAGCCAGCTTTCGATAGAGACGTTGGAGACATACTGGTCTTATTTTCCGTAGGTGCCGATGTTTTATTCTGTGAGCTTGTCGGGCTATGCAATGTTGTTGCTCTAGGTGGGACTATGTCGCATGGAGGACAAAGGTCGCCATTCTGGGAGAGTTGTACCGGGGAACTGACTCTGAAAACTGTGCGCGGATGTTGGTTGATTCACCTGGTTTCCCATACATCTTGAAAATGCTCGGGTCGCCAGACCCTGTGGCACAGCAGTACTCATGCCGGCTATTGGAGTGCCTGGTACAGTACAAGTTCGCCATACCACCCATCTTGGAGATAAGAATCTGTGAGCGACTTGTGTCTCTCCTCGAGTGAGTGTGGTACATATTCTGATTGAACACATTTTCATTCAATGTGAATCAGTGACCGAGATGATAATATTGTTTCCTTGGCCACTTATTTGTTAGCCACGATTGCACGTTGGTTGGAGGGAGCACAGACTATGGTCGATGCAAAGGTGCAGGACCACATCTTGAAATTACTCAAATCACAGAGCCGGGGGATCCCAGGTTGGCCCTGCTGGCTTGTGAGCAGGCTGGCTGGCCACAAACCCACTGTGCCAGCCGTTTTGGACTTGGATCTGTTGAAGCAGCTCGTGGTACTTGCTGGGTGAGTCATTGGGTCAGGCATATACTATCTTGTAGGAAACTCAATGCTGAAACCCTGTGTCGCAGGAGGGATGGGTGGTACGCAATCAATGCCCTCCACCCAATTAGTCAATGGCCGGAAGGCGTCGCAGCTCTTGCAGACACCGAAGTATTTGAGGAGCTTCAGCAACTGGCCAAGGAAGAGACTTATGAAGATCGAACTCAAAAGCTACACACAATACTCGACAACATTACTCAGTACAAGGCAGGAAACCCAGACTCTTGTGCCCGAGGGAGTTGATTCATGACAGCGACATAATATGTATTTGTAACACAAGTCCACATCGCAATATTCAAATCTATTCAACACAAGAATCTGAACTGGAGGTAATGCCTATGCCAGAGCAAAGAACCCCGCTGAACAGATTTGGACCAAGTTGTTATGGTGTGATTGAGTGTCTGCCTTCCTCCTGCAATGAGTCCGGTTTATTATATTCTGGTATAACAACGCCTTTAAACTTGCATTATTGTTATGAAGGAGAATTTGGATTCGCGTGCCCACCGTAAAAGTCATCTATGCTGCTCCATCTACTGTGCTTGGACGGTCCCATCCTCAATTGTCAATGCTGGCATTAATGTGCACTCATGAGATGTATTGTCACTCCCATTGCTGAAGACGGAAGACCACAAAAATTCCGCGACCACATCCAGGCGAACGAGGCTCAAATTTCCCCGCATTCAACCATCAAGTACTGGCTCTGAAGGTACCGTTAAGCGTCGAACAAGTAATGTTCCAACAGCAGATCCATGTCTCCGGGACGGAATTACGAGGAACATTCCAGAGGCGGAATAGAGGGGTAGATGTATACTAATACTCCAACCTCGGAGCAGAGTGCGTAGGTTATCCCAGAGTGCGTAGGTCCAAGAGAAAAGTAAAAACCCAGCAGGGTGAGTGCGAGTTTCTCTACGGCCTCGAGTAATCCGAAGCCGAACAGGGAACGGAAGAGCAGGAAGAAAGAAAGAAAACAAGACGGAAGAAAATCCAGAAAGGGGAGACAATTCTCGCGGGTAGAGAAACAAAACAGAGAGGGAATTAGAAACGAAAGCATAACATAAAAATAAATGCATGCGGAAGCCATAACATGACATATGAACGGAACCACAGACGGAGACAGAATGCACGAAGCGATCACGAACATCGAACGACGGTAAGTTCGATATGACTGAGGATGAGGAGGAAGCGACGTCTGAGAACCAAGACGTCGGCGCATGAGTGGGTGAATAAATCGTGCTCGGGATGGAGAACACAGCCATGGCCTGCCAATCGTCTCGTACTGAAGACGACGGAGAACGAGTGAGACTGAGGAAAAGGTGGCATCTGAGAAGTTAGAACCACCTGTCATGATGCAGCAGGGTGAATGGAAGCACAAATGACGAAGCAGATACGTTCGGTGCGGTGTTCGGTTGTGTGAGAGGCACGCAGATAAGCGAGTGTTGCGTCGCTCGTTGAAAGGACGCTTCCTTGAACCCACTCGTCGCGTATACACAGTGCCATGATGCCCTTGCCCATCCATGGCCTAAACGACCATACAATATGCCCGGCCTCGCTTCCGCTCCATGAGGCAAGCGAGACGGATGATGTCGGTAGGGCGGTGCGTGGCTCGCGATGCAGAATCCAGCGCTTAGTGCAAAAGCCAGTAAAACAAGCGGGAGTGGGCCGAGACCAATGCGCCGTTGCGACGTACGCAGACACGCACCCGCCATCGTCCCAGATAGGTCCTAGGATGCATAGCAAGCCTTGCGGGGCCAAGAGGAGGGGAAGAAAATAACGCAGAAGAATGACTCACATGTCGCCTGAGGCAGCTCGCTCTACCTCATATGCTCGGCACCGCCGGGCCTGGTCCGCTTGGGTAGCCGCATTGCGGCGCATAATGCTGCTGTTGTGGATGCAGGTGCCGGTGGTAGCGGGTGGTGGTGGGGGTGGTACGCGGGCGCGGATGGGTGGGGATGGTATGCCTGTAGATTTGATTTGGGTAGCCTGTGTACGGGCCCTGGGGCAGACCGGGAGCAGGACGACGGCCGAACACGTCTAGACAGCGTGATGCTCGGCGATGGGCAGTCGGCGGGGACCAGCGGACGATCCATCCAAAGAGGTGAAGGAGAAAGAAGCAAAAGAACAACAAGCGGCCCGGCAAACTTCAGCAGACGTCACGGAGTTTGCCGCCGGCTCGAGAAAATCTTACGTTCAGTCTTTCACGTCATGCAACGATCAACCCCAACCCGCTCATACGACTCGGCTTCATTCCAACTATGTAGTACTCCAGTCCACCGCCGAATGTCTCACCGGCCCAAAACGGTTATTAATATCCCCACAGGCCCTTGAACGATCTCAGATGAAACCATCTCGGATCGGCGTCGTACATCTCTTCACACTGGCTGCATGATCTTCATCTCTTCTTGCTCTCTGAGTCTCTTCCTTCTCTATATCTCACTGCCTGTTCCGATACACCCCAGACCACCAGTCTAAGGTCTTATTGCGCTTCTCTAGGCCTCGGCTCGTTCCTTAACTTGGTTCACATTGTGCGGCGCTCAACGTCATCCACATTGACGTCTCTGGCTCATCGACGGACTTCAATTCTCTAAACACAAGCCCCACTGCTTGCGCTTTCGCGTCTGCCCGACCCACTGGCATACCACCACACACTGGAAGTCCAATCCCGGTACGTACTTACATACCCTATCGGCAATCCAGTCCACCTTTCCATTACTACCCATCATCGCCTTGTCAACCTATGCACTGCGGTTCTTAGACTCAGTCACCGTGTGGTAAACGCACTTCTTCCGTCTTTCACATCTCCACCTATCTCGGACTCGAGCCGTAGTCCCGCTAGCGGAACGACTAGTACTCGGACGTGGACGTGCATCTCCCACGCCTCACCTCCGTTAAGTGCTCCCTTTCTCCGCTCGTAGGCTGTAGGCTATATGTAGGTGCTCCTGTCAGCACCTACCAACCTCTTGGTTCTTGTTCCCTTGGTCTCGTCTTGTACACGCTCTAGGCAACCAAAGCCCGAACAAATTATGATGCCGCCCCTCTCAAAAAGAAATCCAACATTGCTCCCTACAATATAAAATCAACGTTATATCAATCCCCGTTCCCAAACCTCGTTTGCGCGAAACACGCTACCTCCAAGTTCAGCTGTGAGTCTAGTTTTCGACCCAAACATAATACACATCTTCCCCACGTCTCACAGCGCACACGAGTCGCCGCCGTCAATCCTTTTCCTGGGTTCCTGTTTCCTCTCTTTTCTCATGCTCAAGTTGTCTGCGCATCTCCATCAGCTGTTGTTCCCTTCTCCCCTCGTAGGCTGTAGGCTGTAGCTGTAGCTGGCCCTATGAATACCTACCATCCCAGATCGTGTGCGCATCTCCACCGGCATGGTCGAGACATTGACAACCAGACACCGAACAACTTATCAAGCATGTCCCATTCTAGTTCTACTACAGATGAACGGCGAACAGCGAGTCCGAGTCCGAGCGAAAATCCAACATTCCTGCCTAAAAAGAATATCATATCATATCAATCCCAAAGCCCGGTCGCGCGAAATTGGGTTCAAGTCCGGCTCTCCCACACCTCGCTGCCCCCCTCCATTAATCCTTTTCCTTTCTCTACTTGTGGCTAGGCTGTAGTTTCCCCTATCAATATCTACCAACCCAGAGCTTTTGGGTTCCTGTTTGCTCTCGAGATCTCTCTCTTTCTCTGACTTGTCTACAGCACATCTCCTGATTTATGTTCTTGACATTGATGTACGCACTCGGCCTCCGAGTCGGAGTCTTGTCGAGTCACTTCAACTTTCATGGCCTATAGCTACCCCCAGAGCTTTGTCTACGTACATGTTCTGCCTGTCGTCGCGGCATACTACTTACCCAGGCTGGCATGAAACAAACTGTTCGCTTGCGAGGCTTTGTGTTCGGACAACCAAAGCCCGAGCAATGTCCCGGGAACGGGAAACTTGGTGCCCCGAATCTAACGTACCGAAAACGAATCCAAATTCGAGTCGATAGATACATTACTACGCATGAGTCCCCTCCGAAAATCCCGCACTCTCCTGATTCCGAATCCTGAAAAAGAAATTCAACACTCCCCCGAAATAAATCTCAATGCTCAAACGCGTTTATGGTTTGGTTCCACCCCTGCTCCCGAACTCGAGAAATTGAGTGGCTCCATCCGGGAGTTCTGAACATTCATACGACGTACATAAATCAAACTCAGACCTTTGGCCTTCCTTCCAATGCTTTCATGGCTTAAACTTGAACTTGAACCTGAATCTTATCTCGAATGTCCCATGCTGTTTAAATCATCCATAAATTCCGACCGTATCGCTCGACGAGTTGGATAGTGTGGGATTTCAGGACGTTGAGGCTGTCGAGTCAAAGAACCCATTCTATGATTTCTGTCGGCCCGCATCCCACGGTGTCTGTTCAACGTTAGCAAATGAGCGCCGAAACGTCACAGCACAGCAGCCGAAATGATTCGATATCACACAGCGCATAGCCCTCCTCCCTCTTTCTGCCTCCCGTCATGCCACCCTTAACTCGAACGGACACCCGCGCAAGCCTACACAGTTGGTGGTCAGATAGCAACTCATTACTCCGATACGGGCCGACGATCAACCTGCATGTGGCTGCAAAGCCGCTGATGAAGTGGATGTATCACCTCCAGGCAATGGAATTCATCAGAAAGATCCAAGGCATCCCACTTTCGACAGAGATGGCGGAGATATACTTGTCGTATTTTCCGTAGGTGATGACGTTGCGTGAGCTCGTTGACTGATGTGCTGTTGCTCTAGGTGGGATTATGTCTCGTTGGCGACAAAGGTTGCTATTCTTCAGGAGTTGGGTGACAGAACTTATTTATCCGAGGATGACGCGCAAGTCGTCGTGGATTCACCTGGTTTCCCATACATCTGGGGAATGCTTGGGTCACCACACCCTGTGACATGGTGTTCATTGTGCCGGCTATTGTCCAACCTGGCACTGCACGAGTGCACTATACTACCTATCTTGGAGATGAGGGGCTGTGAACGACTTGTGGCTCTCCTGGAGTGAGTATGATACATATCCTTTTTAAAACAGATTTTCATTTGATATGAATCAGTGATAGAGATGTTGTTGTTTTCCAGGCCGTGTACACGTTAGCCGCAATTGCACATTGGTTGGAGGGAGCACAAGCTATGGTTGATACAAAGGTGCAGGACCACATCTTGAGATTACTCAAGAGCTCAGGGGTTGAGGCAAACACCTGTAAGCTTGTCGAAAAGCTTGCTGGCCATAAGCCTACTGTGTCGGCCATTTTGGAGTTAAATCTGTTGAAGCAGCTCGTGGTACTCGCTGAGTGAGTCATTAGACATATACTATCTTGCAGGAAATTTGATGTTGAAACCCCATGTTCCAGGAGGCACTCCTTGTATGCGATCAATGCGCTCCATGCACTTAGTCAATGGCCAGATGGCGTTGCAGCGCTTGCAGACATAAAATTATCTGAGGAGCTTCAGCACCTATTTGACAACATTACTCACTCAAGGGCAGGAAAGCCAGACTCTGCACATGAGGGAGTTGATTTGTGACAGAGAAATGGAATATAGTATAGTACAAGTCTGCATGTGACACAAGAATCTGAACTGGAGGTAATATTTGTACCAGAGCCAACAACCCCACCGAGCAAGTTTGACCCAGGTAGTTCAAGTTGAACAGAACTTGTACAGACCTATCCTGCTCACTTACTGAGATTAGGCAAATGCATGATAGAATTGTCCCAAAATTCACAGACCATAAATTGGAAGTACCAGATCTCCGAGGTGCTATCGGAATGCAGGCCTTTAATACTAATATTCCAGGTTCGGAGCAATACAATAATTTCTGGAGGCCGAGAAGATGGTATATTTCGGATTTGTGCTGCGCATAGACTGCCGATTCTTAGTCTTTTGGGTGGCCTGAAACCAGCCCAAGTGGTGATATCGAATTCGGGTAATCTCCCTCTATTTCGAGGTGTTTAGCTGCTTTATACATTTTTTGAGGTTGACAACCATTTCATTGTTGAGGGCATCAGAAATGGAGACAGTTCGAAGGCCACTTGCTAGGAGGAGGAGGAGGATAAATTATACTGGCACGGTCCCACAATTGGAACAACCAGTTTACAGGCAAAACATGTAGCTAGAATCTGGGTGGCTATCCAAATTTAAGTCCATGAAGCCCTTAGAGCCACACATTAGAGCAAAACACACTCCACCGGGGGGCAGACAGTGAGCAACCTCCAGTAACCCCACTTTGCTAGCAATTATAATTTAACATCGGGGACTTGAAGTTGAGGCAAACGCAAGTCGACATCGCAGATACTCACTGCTATATCGGCCCATGCATGGTAGGCCCAGCTTGACGCGACTTGACTGCCTTGCCAGGAGCATATTAATTCGCAAGGGTTAAGATCAAATAAAAAGAATCCAGTCTCAAGGGCTTCGTGTCTTCCCATGCACTGCTTGAATTTATTAAAAACCTCACTCCATGAATTCTTTCAGGTAACGGCGACTATTTCTTGCTTCAACTCACCGCTCCAAAATGTACATAGGTTTCAAATCTGCATTCCACTCGGCTCCTGGAATTTCCTTCTCTCACCTTTCCTGAATTTCAAGTTCCACGGCGAGAACATCCTCTCCCACTCCAGGTGCATCTCACACGCTGCCTCTTCTGCCCTGTACCGGCTCAGCCCCACCGAGCAAATTTGAACCAATTTTTTATGGTGCTACTGTTTGTCCACCTTTTCCCTGCAACGAGTCCAATGGCTCTAGAGTGTGATTCCTGGTATAATGATGAAATAGTACATGAGGCCACATGTATATTTTTTGCTTTGAAAATTGTATTATTGTCGTGAAGGGACAATTGGATTTACCTGATCACCGAAAAAATAAATGCTGCCGTAGTGGTGCTCAGCTTATACAGTTTATGAAGTAGTACTTTGAATGAGCACAATTACTTGGCAAGTCTGGCTCAGTAAGTCAAGTCAAATATTCGAAAATTCAACATAACATGTTGGTAAAATCACAGATTGCTGGGAAAATAATACGGAGAATGGGAAGTTTGTGGAGTGATTAACAAAATAGATGGGACATACTCTGGTGTAGACTGAGGTATCCACAATATTGCTCAGTACAAGGTGGGAAATCTAAACTCCTCTGTGCACATGGGACTTAATTTGTGACCGAGAAATAATAGTGCTCAATTCTTAATCCGAACGGGTTCAGTTCGGATTTTAAATGCTTTTAAATACTATTCGAGCCGTCTGATTGGCTGATTTTACAATAAAAATCCGAACTGAACAGTTCGAACTAAGAATTGAGCACCCCATATAGTCCACATTACAGTCATTTGGATTTGCATTGGGTAACACAATACAAGAATCTGAATGTGGAGGCCATACCTGTGCCAAAGCGAAGAACCCTGCTGGGCAAATTTGAACCAAGTTGTTATGGTACTACTGCGTATCCGCCTTCCTCCCGTAAGGAGTCCAATGGATCTAGCTTGTTATGCCTGTCCATGGCATGACAAAGAATCATAAAGAGAGGATATCAGGACAAACAGACATGTTGCCTTGCAACTTGCACTGCTGTTGTTCTGAAGGAAAGGAGAAGTTGGATTTGTATGCTCACCAAAAAGGAAATGCTGCTGCTGTACTAGTGGTGCTTACTTTGAGATAAGTTGTTCTCTGAGCTTGTACCTCGCTTGTCGGATCCATCACAATAGATTCCCCAAAGGTCGGACCGCCGTGTAATGATACCTACCTACCTACCTGTTTCACTTACGGAATGTGTACAACTTGGGAAGTAGCGCTTCGAACTGCACGGGCACTTGGATTGCCTGACCCAACCATTCAAGGTGAGTATCCGAGGATTCAACACGATACATCGGTCCAATCACATGTTTTAGGTTTAAATCCTTGAGTTTGCAGGGAAACTGGTATAATGTCAAGAGTGTGAAGTCTATCAAGAGACGAAAATGGATGGGCTCCATTCTGAACTGCTCAATGTGTTACATAAAAAAACAGCCAAATATGGGCTTTGCGCGCGTCAATATTGGACTTGATGGACTTTGAATGTCGGATGTAAACCAGACCACATGTACAGTCGGCTTTTTCGAGGGGACACTGCATCAGGCCTACAAGAAGCGCTTGACAGGCACCGCCACCCCGCTTCTCTTACCAACCACCTTCGGCCATCAATGGCCATGACTGTCCTTGACGCCCCCGACCCGGCCCTACCCGCACCCGACCTCATCCGTCCCCTCCGACTCCGACGATACACGTGTCCGGAACTGAGCTGCCGAGATGCCACCGTGACTGTCCATCAAGAGCGTGACTGGCAACCAACTTGAACGCCACACCACGCCCCTTCTCCCCCAACCTCACCGCCGCACGTTGGTCGAGCTGGACGCGTCTCCGCCGGTCGGAGACTCTCCCAACTGCGAGGTACCGCGGTGCCCGACATGTTTCGCCATCACGCGTTGTCTCTGTACCCATCATGTCGCGTTTCACCATCGCAAGCATGCTCAATGACGCACCGCCCTCGCGTCCTGAGCGTGTTGATGTCTCCTCCGACCTCCGCTCTCTCGTCGGCGCTGTCTCCCATATTCAACCTCAAAACGGTCCCGTTCTCGTCTCCTGCGACACCCACTTACACCTCCAACAACTCCTTGCTTCGTTAAATGCGCCTCTGCATCCCCCACCACACCCTCATCGAGACCGGCCGCCGCCGCCTCCATTGGCCCGTGCCCTGCCGTTCAGCGGCAGGAACGGCAGTAGAACTGCCGAGTACGGTGTTCGCCTCACCGAGAGGAGCTACCTCTCAATCCTCTACCGCTACCAACCCGGTGTCGATGTTGAATATCCTGAAAGTGGAGTTGATGCGCCGGTCGGACACCTTATCCCAATGGACCCCGCCACAGAGCAGCTACCTTGGGCCGATTTCGCGTACTCGCGCGGTGCCCCAGATGGCGGTTCGGGCAAAGATGATTTTTTTTACACCGACCTTCTCGTCGACGCCAACGGAAAGCCTGTCCCGTGCAAGAAGCGACACACCACCTGTGTGTTACCCCCCTTTTTTTTGACCCGACTTGCTAATTTATTTTGGCAGGTCAAGGCGTCAAAGCTTGTCCATTCAGCGACACTCAAGCACTCGCAGGGCCCGCCCATTCCCATACCTCAGCCACGCGGAAAGACGTCGAAAACCGGTTGGCAGCTGCCCGCGACGCCCGCCAACGCCTCTCTTCCCCCCAGCGCGACATTTTTATCAAGACAGCTGCATACATAACAGCGGTACGCACGCTCGGGTGTCGACGACCGCTTCAGCAAGAGACGCCTCGCACCGGAGAGGAACTGCTCGAGTTCGAGCAGCAACAGTCGCAGCGAGAGCACTTCCGACGCGGGTACTCTACGCCTCCAACATGCCAGGGGCGCATCCAACACCACGAGTACCCGGATCCTTTTGACAAAGACGCCGCTCCGCGCGCGTATCTCAGGTATGTCCTGGCTGCTTTCGAGCCCCGCTTCTCTCCAACCACGCTCACAGCTGTGAACATTACTCCCGCCGCACCCCCGACCATTGGACCGATTTCGGCATCCAAGACGGCGGGTACGATGTTGATTATATCGCCGCGCATTTCCTCGGCAACACGGACGAGCTCCAGCGCATCGAGCAGGCCGCCGCCGTGCAGGACCTTGGGCCTTTGGCCTTTTGCAACACTCTTCGGAACTACTCGTCCCAGACGCTCCACTGCCGTGTGTTCCCATCTTTCTGCTCTCACCTCTTTTCATTGACAGTTTCTTCTTCAGCCGTCGACCATCGCGTAGAAGGACGCCTCGCTCAGGTCCCGCTCTGCCACATCGACTGCGACGTCAAGTTCCGGATTCTATTCCCTGTCGACCTCAAACAATGTCCATTCGTCCTCGTCACCTCGAAGGGAGTCCACCGCCACCCCATTCCTCTCCCTGAAAAGACCCCGCGCGCTGCGCGGTCCCATATCCTCGGGCTCCTTCGAACTCTTCGTCAAGACCTACCCGACATGACGCCGCGTCGTTTCCTCCGCCATCCCGCCCTCAAGGTCTTCCTTCTCAATACCTTCCCACACCTCACTATGCCCACGCTGAGCGACCTCCACCCATCTCTCGCCAATCGAGCCCACCTTGGCGCATACATTGCACGTGCGAGGGAGGAACACTTCCCACATGGGACTGATTGGAAAGGTATCTCCCTTTTTCTCCCCTGTCGTGAATGACTCCCAACGTACGTTGAGCAGGAATTCTACACCTCAAGCGACAGCAAGATGACACGCTCCCATCACACCAACGATATATCCGTGTTATCCTCGAGCTCGATAATGCCACCCTCCCGGCCCACGACGAGGACGACGATCAGCCACCCACGACCGACAAGAAAACGCGAATTATAGTCTGTATGGCCCCCGATTCCAGCGCCCGCCTCTGCAAGGCGCAGTACCTCGAGAGCGACATAGGGTTCAAGCGGATCGTCGGCTTCGATGAATTTGAAATCGCGGGCATGGACCGCAATGCGAATACGAGTGAGGAATCCCCCACCCCTTCCCTTCCCTTAACTGGACTCACGTTTCCTCCAGGCATCGTATTCTGTCGGGTGTACCTTACGTGTCACACCGCGGCGGCCCACCAGCGTATCTTCCATGAGATCAACCAGATCGTCCTCCATGACACCGGGCAACCCCTCTATTGGCGACATATCCACGGACGCTCGCCCAACGATTTCCGAGTCGGTCTAATACTTCACTGGGGCGCCGACCAGCACCGCGGACAAGCGAAAGGTGCGCCTGCCTCCCCTGCCCGGCCTCCGCCTACGCTAAAACATCCCAGGACTCGGCCTCCATCTCGCTGACCGAGCGGCTGAGCTCCCTCTCAACACGATGGACATGCACGAGCCAAACCGCCCGCTACATGCTCTCACCCCGTACGACCACCTCGGACGCGTGTATCGCGTGTGCCGGGTGCACAACTATCGAAATATTCAGCAGTGTGCGGTCCCCGCGCACGTTCGACGGCTGATGCGCTCCCTCGCGTGCATCCGGCACCCGGACTGGCAAGGAACCATAAACCAGATACTTCGCGACGGTGGCAAAGCTGCATTAGGTGCGTAGCCGCCGTTTTGACCCCTCATTTTGACTCACCCATTTCTCCATCCTAGACTGGGTTCGCGACAAAGAAAACTGCAAGTTCGCGTTCTCCGGCATCTGCTGGGAGTGCAGCTTCATCCCCCTCCCCGTTTGGGAGGCTGGCGACCCCCACACCAATCTCATCGAGACTGTCCATCGCGACGTCAACCGGGAGGGAGTACACTGCACCTTACTCGGCGGCCTCCTGCGCGGACAAGAATATGATGAGTTGCAACGGGCAACTCTTCTGGTGAGTCTCATGTGCCCGATCCCCGTCTACGTCCCTCACTGACTCGACGCAGGAATTTGAGCAGCACGGCATTAGACCGTCGTACCACGCTGTTAACCCCGTCACGAATGCCATTAAAAATGTTATCAGACGCAGTTTCGCCCGTAGCCCTCCATCTCACCCTCTTAGCAGATAATGGCCAAGCCAAGAAGGTTCAGACTATGGCCCTCGCGGTGTCAACGCACAATAGCAACATGCAGAAGTACGACGAGAAGCTCCGTGAAGCTCTGGCGCGCTTTGACAGCCTCAAGGCCCTCATCAACGCTCCCCACCTTCAGAAGAGCGCCGCCAAGGCCGAAGTCCAACGTCAACTACATGCCGCCTCCAACGCTGCGCGCACCGCATCAGTCAAGTACACCAAGCAAGTCGAGGTCGGCCAGGCCCTGCGGGCTGCGGGGTGCCACGGAGTCTCGCTCCCCAGTTCTTAGAAATTTTGTACCAGTTCCTAACACATGTACTAGCACTTAGAAATCCAACCCCAGTTCTATGTATTTTTTAACGCATGTACTAGCACGCAAAAAAACCAGACGCACACGCTCTCAATGTGATAGAATAAAAGATATTTCAATATATTGGTTGAACCACCAAAAACCCTGGAAAGAAACATATGTTTCAAGGTCCCCGCAAATGGGGAAGCCCTGAAACTTTATTCTATGCCTCATGGCATCCCATAGACCCTATCTACGGGAAAAAACCCCACGCGAGTACTCTCAGGGGGATGGAATTTAAAAAATCTCGATATATTGCTTAAACCACCTAAAACCCCGCAAAGAAAATACATTGCATGGTCTCCACTCATGCGCTGAAGGCACACCTTATGAGAACCTATCAACGTGAATCAGAAAATAAATAATAGCGGACTGTGGCTTAGGGGGCATAAAGTGACCAAAAGTGACAAGTCACGCTAAGGTGACCAAACATACGACAACGAGCAAACTAAAGTTTTGAATGCTTACCAAGCATGTTGTCGTCGCAGTAGTAATTTTTTTTTTGAGTTCAGCTTTAACTAATAGCCTCTAGCGAAATTGCATCTATAAGGCCCCCAGTGGCCTTATAGATAAATAGAGATGCCCATGCTATGTCACGCCATCTCACGTATTCGTTTTCAATACATCAAACCTTCATACATCATCAATCCTTCATTTGTACATTATTATTATTTATTTATTTATTTTTTTTTTTTTTTTGGTGGTACGAAATCAGACGGGACAACTAACAATTGGTTAGCCTCCAGAATGCGTAAGGAACAGAGGTTGTAAACCTCCGAGATTGGAGTCAATAATAAATATAACATGGACAAAAAAACCACCGCCCGGGGGAATGCACTAAGCACGAAGCGATATGCAACAGTGTGGGGCTCCGAACCTATCGGTTCCTGCCTCTCCTGCCCGAGGGCTGGGAGGGAGGATGCGATGAGGGGGGTTCGGTACCCACTAAAACCCTGGGCTCTCTGATCCAATTTTCTGGCAGCTTATCCTCGTCCGCAAGTGTCGAGCTCCATGTCTGGAGTACGAGGGAAATCTTAACAGAGTTCTGCTTGCCGTATTTCGTATAGTTGGTAAGGACACAGTCAAATTTAAGGCGGAGATTAATGGCATGTAGCCACTTATTGTGAATTTTGTTGTCTGGCATAGGTTCTCCACCAAGCCCAATCACGGAGTCGTTACGGATTTTCCAGATCACAAAGATAGATTCGGATATCAATATTCGATAAAGGCGCGAGGCCCCTGTTAGTGTGCGGCCTTTCTCATCTCGAATATCTGCGAGTCCGCATCCGAGAACACTGCCTAGGGACATGTCAGGCCATATGGGGTTTTTGCGAAGCCACAGATCCTTTGCTAGCTTCCACACCAATTCTTGGCCTGGGCGCTTGCATTTCAGAAGGATGTGTTCAAGATCCTCGAGTTCATCGCAGAACTGGCATATTGCACGCTCCTCGCACTCCGGAATATGTTTCCAGAAAGCCCCAATGCGGTGGGCGGAGTGAAGTGATTTCCAGAGGAAATTCTTTACTTGCCGAGTAAAATCCTTGTGTCGAATGCTCTTCCATATCTGAGCAGGGGTAGGCGAGTGGTTGAAAATATTCTTAATTGCTGTGGTCACTTGTGTGATATTGTCACTCGTGGACTTCCTCACTACAGGAGTCTTTCGCTCCCTTATCCCAGCGTATGCTATTGCCTGTGTCAATTTTTGCAACTTTGCGCCGCGCAGAATTAAAGCGGGGTCTGGCTCAGAACAAAGCTCTCTTGCCGTGGCAATCTGGCAGCCGGCCTTAGCAAGCAGGGTTGCATCATTTCGCCCTTCTAATTCTTGCTTGTTTTTTCCGGGGTCTCCATCCTCAAACTGAGTCGTTCCCGTTCTAGCCTTGAGCTCGGAAGCTAGAGCCTGTAGTGGCTTTTTATTGGATATTGCATCTATAAGGCCACTGGGGGCCTTATAGATAAATAGAGATGCCCATGCTATGTCACGCCATCTCACGTATTCGTTTTCAATACATCAAACCTTCATACATCATCAATCCTTCATTTGTACATTAGCATGCAATACATCGGCACATTTCTATTGATACAACTTTGCATATATTAAAGAGTAATTAAGATCCCCCCCAAGTTGTATGCGTAGTATATCTGTGTTTTGTGCCCCCGCAATGCAATGCGCATTTTACATTGCGGGGAAGCAAAGCACAGACATACCACGCACACAATGTTTAACTACAGGAAACAACACTGGAATCACAAACCAATAAGTCTCAGAAGAATAAATAAAAGAAAGAAAGACGCACTCAAAGGAAACAACGAGCACGAGAATAAAGACAACAGACGTCTGCAGACAAAGTAAAACCCAAGAAAAGAGAGATCTGTACAAAAAACCTCAGCGTTGTGAAGTGAGGTAAAGAAAACACACCAAACATACCTGAAAAAAAATAGAACACAGAACGAAAACAAGAGCCCGAGAACGCAGAACCCCTAGAAGAAAAAAAAAAGAGCCCCAGAAAGCAGAACGGCGCAACCACTAGAGAAAAAAAAGAGCCCCAGAAAGCAGAACGTCGAAACACCTGGAAAAAAAAAAAAAGAGCCCCCAGAACCGACAGAAAATTGAGCCCCCAGAACTGACAAAAAAATTGAGCCCCCAGAACCTTCAGGTGTTTTTTGGAACGCCCCCGTTCCCGATATTTATCAACGTCACCGTTGTGGCTCCCACCTAAGCGTCAAAGCCCAAAGGCTGAACCCCTGTGGTCACCAATCACACGCCGTTGATGAAAAGCGTGATTGACACAAGCAAAGCTAGTGTGGGTCATCTCGAGGCGGCTAACATCCGCGCTGAGGGAGTTGAAACAAAAAAAAGCCCGGGCCCAGGCATGCTCTGAAAAAAAGAAAAGAAAAATCAGCCAGAGGGAAGGGTAGATGATGACACACCTTGGCCACCTGGCTTGAGCAGACACTATCCAGGGGAAGGACTAGGACCAAGTAAACACTGCTGCAGACAGTGGCATCCTGGCCTAGCCTCCAGCAGGGACAGTGGTGGTAAGTGGCCAAAAAGTCGAGATGGTGGTGGTATGAGAACAAAGGGATTGA
This sequence comes from Mycena leptocephala, assembly GCA_029378395.1. Taxonomy (NCBI): domain Eukaryota; kingdom Fungi; phylum Basidiomycota; class Agaricomycetes; order Agaricales; family Mycenaceae; genus Mycena; species Mycena leptocephala. Next base: position 18,937 of record JARJLF010000214.1, read on the forward strand.
CAGCTGCGTTAGCCGAGCGTGACGATTTTTATCAGGGCAAAGCCAAATAAGGCCAAACGTCGGCAGAAAAGGCTGAGATGGGTCAGTTCACTTTCAGGGGTTGCTCGGATGGATCTAACGATCACACCGGTGGATTCCCAGACCCAAAAAACAGTGGTACACTTCATCGCAGGTCATCAGAGGCATTGGCTAGCTTCCCAGGGCAAAAAAGAGGGTGAAAATACAAGAGATTATGCTATATATTACCAGGAAGTCCTCGGTTCGATCCAAGGACCTGTCCAATGGATTCCTAGACCCAAAAAACAGTGGCTCGCTTTTTTTCAGGCCATTGGAAGCATTGTTGGGCTTGCCACAATAAAAAACATCGAAAAAAGTCGAGAAAATGATATGCCATAAATTCAGGGCCTTCCCAGAACGCTCCAGCGACCCCACGAATGGATTCCCAGACTAGAATTAAGGTAGGGAGCGTTTGTTTCAAAAGCTCCGAGATTTTATTGACCTTGGTACAATGAGAAACACTAAAACCTGAGAAAATGATGTGCCATAAAATCAGGGGCTTGTCAGATCATTCCAGCAACCAGGTTTATGAATTCCTAGACCAAAATGATGTTAGGGAGCATTTACCTCAAGGTCCGCAAGACATTACTGAGCTTGCTACAATAAGAAACACTGAAAAAGTCGAGAAAATGATGTTCCATAATATCAGGACCTTCTCAGATCCTTCCAACGACAACACCAATGGATTCCTGGACAAAAATAATGCTAGGGAGCACTTACTTCCAAATATTCGAGATCTTATAGGCCTTGCTAGGATTAAAAAACCATGAATAACTTGGGGAGTTCAAGTCCCAAAAGTCCAACGGGTACTCGTATGGTTCCGGGGACTTCACCATTGGATTCCCCGACCTCGAAAATGGTAGGGACCATTTTTTTGCGAATATTTCTGACCCTTATTACCTACACTGTTGCCAATATATCCATGTCATGCAACAGCCACCATTCTGGTGTACAAGAAGTACCTCCGCTTCGCTCCGGAAGGTGCGGCAAATGATAAGGGGTTGCTTGATCAAGATTATAACAGTAAGTAGTACATGTCGGGTAGATAAACAATTGGTGAATGAATAAACAATCAAGGGTAGAGCGGGGTATCCAACGTAACGAACCCACGCGGAACTACAGTGCGCGGAAAAGGAGAAATCTGCGGTGTTCGGCGAAATGTAAAGAGCCAAGAATTAAACCGGTGCTGAAGAAGAATATCAGAAGAAATTCATGGTAGGCAGACATTCAAAAAGGCATTCACCTGGTACCAAGAGAGACGGTGTCCAGCATTTGGGACCAATGAATTTAACGACAGATACATTGAGGGACAGTCTCATCGCAGACCTTCGTGAGAATCAGGCGCTGGGCAAAATGCCCAGTTTATTGTCGCGTATGGTCACCTCACATGACTTAAGCTGTGACCAGCCACGTTTCAAAAGGCCTTCCCGATCGTCTTTTGATCGCCGTCCTCCCACCACGTGCCCTTCACTTCTCTCTTCTTCCGGATTCCCTCTTTTTTTTTCGCTCTTCGTACCCATGCACTGTGGTTGTGCCTTCCCCTTTCAACTTCACCCTCAGTCCTTTGAAAACTCTTCTCTGAACCTCGGCAGATATCCTCAGCTTTCAACGCCTCGGCCACTTGCGGAGATGCACGCCACCTCCGATTCAACTCGAATCCCGCTTTTTCCGACGACTAGCCTAGCTACTACTTCTCTTTCACGCCACCGTCCTGTTCATCGTGCCTCGAGGCTACCTCTATTCTCCGTCGCTTCCAATCTCGCCAGATTCACATATTTGAGGTGCATCCCTGATATACCTTTCTTTTGTTTTCTTTTGCTCAACCATTTCACACTACCCGGACAACAATACCTGACTCGGGCACTCTCAGTGGCGCGCATGAGTTGCCAACTTCGAAATACATTGACATTTTCCGACCTGGACCCGGTCGTCATCTCATTCAGTGGACTTCTCATTCAGGTCGCCGTCGTCTTGATTGCGCCTCGAGGCGAACTTCGTGGACCAGGCCCCCAGCTCATATGGTCAGGATAACCAGTTAAATGGTGGGTCCATCCCAAGGGTCTAATGCGTTATATCGTGGAGCTTGCCACACAGCCACACAGCTGTGCTGCTGCCTTTCTATGGCACTGATGGTATCTTCGGCAGGCTGCCACAGCCGCAAAAAACAATAAATAAATAGCATTTAAACAATATTGATTAAAATGTGGCCATTGCCGTGAAATTGATGGCTGTCCGCATTGGGTTGGGATTGATGAGCCCGGCCATTGCCTTGAAATTGATGGCTGTCTGTATTAGGGTGCTATAGCTGCCTGTATTGGGTTGCAATTGATGGCTGGTTGCTTTAAATGTGAATATTGGTTTGAAAAGCGCCGGCTCTCGGAAAGTATTTTGCATTTTGCGGGCTAACGGGGCCATCAATTGCAAAATGGTATAGATGACTCTTGTAGCCCTTGATGAGCTCTACAATTTGGGTATAGGGATCAAAGGTTCGGCCGATGACCTTCCCTTTTGGGACACTACGCTTTTCGCCCAAAAAGGAAATTTTCTACATCAACCCTTCCCTGGCTCATAATTCAACGGTTTTGGATGATCTAACCTTATAGGCATGTTTTTATAGGTTCTTTGAACCCAACTGGGACACACTAGAGCATATTACAGTGCAATAACAGGGTGAAAATAGCGAAAAATTGAAATATTGGATCTGGGCATAATATCTTGGGGATATACCAATGGATGTAGCTCCTGGCTATATTAAATTGTTCCCTTGTGTTCAAAAGATACCCTCCAGGTGAGATATCATATGCTGATGATGAAAAACATCGCAATTTGGCCACACAACAAAATAGTGTTTTTGCATGTTTTTATGCCTCCTCATTCTGTTACACATCCAAGAATATACCCTTTGGACTTGGTTCATGTATATCTATTGGAAAGATAGACCATTTGTACTCAGAGCAGGTGATATCCCATGATTTAAGGTGATCTTCTCTCATATTCCTGTTCACTATATTCAGCATGCTACAGAGTCATGGACAATGCTCTAAATGGTCCTACTAACTCTACCTGGCCATATGAACAGTTCCTAGCCAAAATTCGCACCAATATATGGTGATAAACCTCAAAAGTGTCAAATGACAGTTTTGGCTTGTTTCATGAATAGGGCACTATGGAGACCAGATAGTGCGAAATAAACAATGGGAGTGAGCTCAGACAGTTCAAATAAGTCAGATTGAGTATTTTCTCAAGTGTTTTGGTGAGGTTTTGGCTGAATGCCATTTCCGAGGATATAGGTTGGAGAGCAACTTTTGAGCTATATGCTGGTCATGGTTCGAAACACCATCTGGCCCAAACTGGGCCAAAACACTTGAGAAAATACTCAATCTGACTTATTTGAACTGTCTGAGCTCACTCCCATTGTTTATTTCGCACTATCTGGTCTCCATAGTGCCCTATTCATGAAACAAGCCAAAACTGTCATTTGACACTTTTGAGGTTTATCACCATATATTGGTGCGAATTTACCCGACCACCCCGGCATCGACGTGGAGACGCACTCCTTGGAGGCCGGCAAATCGTTTTATGTCGCTATCCCGGCTCGCGATGAAGGCATTTACACCTCCTCGTATGTCGTCCCTTTTCCTACCTGCATTGAGTCAGCCCTGATGCGACGATGGTAGCTTGATCGCTCGGGAGAAGTCGGAAGGGATCCACAACGGCCGTCATGAAGCTGCGAAAACCTACGCCGAGGCCAAGGGTCTCTGGGCCCTGGGCTGCCTGCGCTGGCATGGCCACGAGTGTAAGCGCGAGCGCCTTCAACGGCTTGACGCGCGCGGCAAACACTGGGCGGTCAAGGGCTTCGACACCATCTGTGGCTCCAGGTACGTCTCCAAGCCCGACCTCCGTCCCTTTTCTGCCTTGCTCAACCTCGTCTGCAGAGGGGCGGCTTTCCGGATTGCGGAGGACGCGGATCTCGACGAGATCCACATCCGCGGCCATCGCGATATCTCGGCTGTCGCGGACTGGCTCGAGGAGGAGGACTAGGTGCCGCGCGTTTTGAAGGGAGGGTGGGCGGGCAATCTCTTGTCGAATACATGTTGTAAATACACTTCTGAACGAGCTGTTTTTTGGGGGCTTTTCTTTTCTTGCAAACATACTTGTGAACAAGCGGCTTGTTTCTTGTATTTAGGGACTTGTCGGACGTCCATACAAATTGAAATTAAAAAACCAAATGCACAGCCACACCTAACCGCCACACTGAATGGCACCTCTCATCCTTCCCATGCCTCATCGACGCTCGCCAGCGACTGATTTAGTGAGAAACCTTTCTTATTTAGTGAGAAACCTCTATATGGCTGCAACGTCTGTTTAACTGACGCTGCACTGAAGTACCCATAATCTCGTGGTATGTTATTTTCCAAATTGAAATGTCGTGTGCTCGTGTATGGGTCGGAGAAATTGTAGATATGACTTGCATGCTCAGGGCAGTATGTAGCAATTTTTAAAGATTTCTTGGTGGTCTTCCAGAGCGCAGGGGTACCTATGATCTCGTGGTATGTTATTTTCCAAATTGAAATGCCGTGTGCTCGTGTGTGGGTCAGAGAAATTGTAGATAGGACTTGCATGCTCAGGGCAGTATGTAGTAATTTTTAATGATTTCTTGGTGATCTTTCAGAGCGCAGGGAGAGCACTCGACAATTCGCCAACTTCTCATGATGGTCGCCAACTTCGTATGATCGCTGTTGATTGACACTGTCCGTATGGGTCGGACGACATTTTGCTCCAACGTTCCAGCTCCAGAAACTCTGTATCGTTGGTCAATGTATTCTAACAGCTGTCCGCCTCTCCCCGATTTTTTGGGGATTTTTGGGACGACTCGGCGTTGTCCCAAAAACGCCTCGACGAAACCTGAAGCAGGTCCACATTTGGGTATGATCGTGACTCCATCTTCGACCTCAACTTCTACCACCACCACTACTTGGCTCAAACTTTTGTTTCTACTGTCTCCCAACCCCCCCCCCGGCTGTCCATGCCATCTAAGGCTACCTCAGCGGCCAAGCGCGAGGCACAAGCACGGTATCAAGCCCGGTTAGCTTTCGTGGCGCAATGTCCAAAGCTGGCCGTCTAACTGTGGATACTGGGGACAGGAATAAGGAAGAGCTGCGGCGCAAAGCTAGGGAGGCTATGGCCCAACGTCGAGCACAACTCACCCCTGCCGAGGTCATTGAATACCGCATGACGGCCCGCGAGGATGCCGCTCGCTACCGGGCTGACAACAATGCCTTGTTGGCTCAAAAGGCTCTGGTGTGCCGTGCTAGGTATGTCCCGACTAACTATAGCTACACTATCACTCAACACAAACGGGCTGTACAGGCGGTCAATCGCCAAGAATGGTTACGAGGAATGGTGCGCGAAATACAAGAAACGCCACCAGCGGCCCATCCCCTCCATCCTGGAGGTCCAATACGGCCCCCCAGACGAACGGGACACCCCACAAAGCAGCAGCGCATCGTCCTCGAGCAGCACGTCATCAACGCGCCCGCCGAATGTCCCCCAAACGTGTACAAAGACCAAACCTTCCTCCAGCCTCCCTCCCAGTAGCCCCCCGAGCAGTACGTCGCCTTCGATGCAAGAGTGGATCGACTGCAACCTCGAGAAGACGCCCAACGCAGAGTTGATGGAAGACGCCCAGCGCTGGGAGCGGCATGCGGAGTGCGAGGATGTCCGGACCCGAGTTCAAGCGTGGCTGCCGAGGGATTCTCGTCACTGACGCGGCATGTATCCTTCACACATGAATCAATTCCTTGCTTGGATTCTTGATGCTGAGGACGAGCTTAAGTCGATTTAACCAAGAAAAACATTTGTTCATTTCAGATATACAAGTTGTTGCGACGACGCAAAGCTTCACCATGTCGGGTCGTCGCCCCCACGCATGCGCGCATATTCCCAAGAAAAACACAAGTAGGTGACTCTTTCAATTGATTTCCACCTCGTCCTCATCATCAGCCTCCGCCCCCGCTTCCTCCGCCCTTTTGGCTGCGAACCAGCGGCTCAGACGCTCTTGTTGGCGCACCTTGCGGCGAGCCCATCGCTGTTGCTTGAGATGGCAATCGCAGTGCTTCATGCGATCACCCAGGCTGCTGCATACTGGATCGTGGGCCGAAGCCTCGAGGTTGGACGTGGAGCCGCCAGCGCGAGAGACGGGTGCGATGGGAGCGAAACGCGAGACAACGTCAGCTGGGTGCTGCAGGTATTCGCACCAGAGGGCTGCCTTCGCTTCAAGGTCGCGGTTGCTGCTGCCGCTGCTGCTGGTGGAGCTCGTGGAGTAGTACTCCGCATCGTCGGAGGAGTTGTCGGCGGCGGAGGAGTTGGCGGCGGCCTGGTGAGGAACTTGGGAAACACGTCCGAAAGTGAAGAGAGGCGTGCGGCCGACCTCCTCGTCGGATGAGGTAGGGACGTCGCCGGAGACCGCGAGCACGAGTCGGCGGCACCGTGTAACCTCGGCCTGGGCACGGGTGATGGTGCGCGGGTCGCAGGTGCTCAGATTTCGGAGCGCCGTGCGCAGCGCATGGTGCGCGTGCGCCCGCTGTTGCAAGAAAGCCTTCGCTCGACTGGTTTTCTAATCAACTTGGGGCTGACGAGGGACTACTGGACTTACTTGGAGTCCGCCATGGCAGTTGTCTGGATGGAGTGGCTTGTTTGAAAACGGTGGAAGAGGAGGAAGTTGGGTGCTGGCGGAAGAAGAAGAAGAAGTGTTGTGGCAATGCACTGCCGCTGCAGCTGCACAGTCTCATGTGACGAGTGCGGCGAGGGCAGACGCGTTTTCCAAGTCCTATGCCTCAACAATATACGAAGAAACTCGCTTATAGATTCACTCGGGAATATTATAACAATATTTTATTTTTGCACGGAGATAGATACTAAAACTATGTACAAGACTACATGACTGGATGTACCAACACAATTAAGACAAGAGGTTCTAACGACAGCAGACATGCAAGCGATCGCCAGGAGTACAAGAAAAAAAGGTATGATTCATTCAGAGACCGCGAGGATGACGCGCTCGCCATTACGGCCGATTTGCGCGACCGTGTCGGTGCTCACGGCGATGAAGGCGGAATCTCGGGGTCCGAGGTCGCGGCAGCGATCGCCGTGGCGGTGGGCGATATGGGCGTGTACAGTGCGGATGATGCAGCACCTTATAGCCTTAGGTTAACTTGTTAACTAGTGGCTGTCTCCTAGAGGTCTATTGCGTTAAATTGTGGGTAACCATATAGGGAAGCTCGGGTGATTCCGGGTATCCTCGGGCCCTGCAGCATGCCAGTAGGCATCATCCCGGCAACCTTCGGCTTTCTCTGCCAGCACGGCAACATTTCCCACGCCTCTGGGTAAGGCTTATCCACTTGTATGACGCAAAAATAATAATTTATCTTTTAAATAACAAAAAAATACTAATATTTCAATTAAAATGCGTGAATTTAATGGCTGTCCATATTGGGTTGAGAATGATGAGCCCGGCCATTGCCTTAAAATTGATGGCTGTCTGTATCAGTGCTATAGCAGCCTATATTGGGTTGCAAATTGATGCCTGGTTGCATTAAATGCAAATATTGGCCTGAAAAGCGCCGGCTCTCAGAAAGTATTTTGCGTTTTGCAAGCCAACGGGGCTACCAATCACAAAATGGTATAGATGACTCTTGTAGCCCTTGATGAGCTCTACAATTTGGGTATGGGGATCAAAGGTTCCGCCGATGACCTTCCCTTTTGGGATACTACGCTTTTCGCCCAAAAAGGAAATTTTCTACATCAACCCTTCCCTGGCTCATAATTCAATGGTTTTGGATGATCTAACCTTATAGGCATGTTGTTCTAAGTTCTTTCAACCCAACTGGGACACATTAGCTTGCATTACAGTGCAATAACAGGGTGAAAATAGCGAAAAATTGAAAATTTGTATCTGGGCATAATATCTTGGGGATATACCAATAGATGTAGCTCCTGGTGACATTAACTTGTCCCCTTGTGTTCAAAAGATACCCTCCAGGTAATAGATCATATGCTGATGCTGAAAAACATCGCAATTTGGCCACACAACAAAATAGTGTTTCTGCATGTTTTTATGTCTCCTCATTCTGTTACACATCCAGAAATATACCCTTTGGACTTGGTTCATGTATATCTATTGGAAACATAGACCATTTGTACTCAGAGCAGGTGATATCCCATGATTTAAGGTGATCTTCTATCATATTCCTATTCACTATATTCAGCATGCTACAGAGCCATAGGCAATGCTCTGAATGCTTCTACTAACTCTACCTAGCCATATGAACACTTCCTAGCCAAAATTCACACCAATATATAGTGATAAACCTCAAAAATGTCAAATGGCACCTTTGGCTTGTTTCATGAATAGGGCACTATGGAGACCAGATAGTGCGAAATAAACAATGGGAGTGGACTCAGACACTTTAAACAACTCAGATTGAGTATTTTATCAAGTGTTTTGGCCCAGTTTTGGCCAGATAGTGTTTCGAACCATGGCCAGCACATGGACCAAAAGTTGCTCTCCAACCTATATCCTCGGAAACAGCATTCAGCCAAAACCTCACCAAAACACCTGAAAAAATAATCAATCTGAGTCAGTTGAGCTGTCTGATCTCACTCCCAATGTTTATTTTGCACTATCTGGTCTCCATAGTGCCCTATTCATGAAACAAGCCCAAAGTGTCATTTGACACTTTTGAGGTTTATCACCATATATTGGTGCGAATTTTGGCTAGGAACTGTTCATATGACTTAGGAGAGTCAGTAGGAGCATTTAGAACACTGTCTATGACACTGTGGCATGCTGAATATGGTGAACAGGAATATGATAGAAGATCACCTTAAATCATGGGATATCACCTGCTCTGAGTACAAATGGTCTATGTTTCCAATAGATATACATGAACCAAGTCCAAAGGGTATATTTCTGGATGTGTAACAGAATGAGGAGACATAAAAACATGCAGAAACACTATTTTGTTGTGTGGCCAAATTGCGATGTTTTTCAGCATCAGCATATGATCTATTACCTGGAGGGTATCTTTTGAACACAAGGGGACAAGTTAATGTCACCAGGAGCTACATCTATTGGTATATCCCCAAGATATTATGCCCAGATACAAATTTTCAATTTTTCGCTATTTTCACCCTGTTATTGCACTGTAATGCAAGCTAATGTGTCCCAGTTGGGTTGAAAGAACTTAGAACAACATGCCTATAAGGTTAGATCATCCAAAACCATTGAATTATGAGCCAGGGAAGGGTTGATGTAGAAAATTTCCTTTTTGGGCGAAAAGCGTAGTATCCCAAAAGGGAAGGTCATCGGCGGAACCTTTGATCCCCATACCCAAATTGTAGAGCTCATCAAGGGCTACAAGAGTCATCTATACCATTTTGTGATTGGTAGCCCCGTTGGCTTGCAAAACGCAAAATACTTTCTGAGAGCCGGCGCTTTTCAGGCCAATATTTGCATTTAATGCAACCAGGCATCAATTTGCAACCCAATATAGGCTGCTATAGCACTGATACAGACAGCCATCAATTTTAAGGCAATGGCCGGGTTCATCAATCCCAACCCAATGCGGACAGCCATCAATTTCACGGCAATGGCCGCATTTTAATTAATATTGTTTAAAAGCTATTTATTTATTGTTTTTTGTGGCTGCGGCAGCCTGCCGAAAATGCCATCAGTGCCGTAGAAAGGCAGTGGCACAACTGTGTGGCTGTGTGGCTAGTCCCCAGATATAACGCAATAGACCTCTAGGCTACAGCCACCATTTAACTTGTTATCCTGACTATATGAGCTGGATGCAGCAGTCAGGGCAGGGGACAAGGCCAAGGCGGACCGCCTGGAAGATGTCATCGGGGAGGCCGAGCTTGGTGTTGAGAGCGGACAGCGCGATGCCGAGCGCCGTGAGGTAACCGTATTCCTGGTAGGGCGCTGAGTGTGGGTGGGCGGGGTGGCGACCAACGGCGAAAGCGCGGGGACGCAGGTATTCCCCGTATGCGACGGTTTCGACGCACGAGACTGGAAGAAATAAAGAAGGTAAGTTGGGGCAACGAAAAGAGGGGAAAGGGACACACCTTTCGGGTGTGACGGGTGGTTCCCGCACACATGGTCATTGCCACGGACCAGAAGGTGCGCGTTGAAGGCGGGCGGAGTGAAATGGCCGCCGCAACCGACGCAGACCCGAAGCATATCCATAAAGTTAGTGTAGGACCTGCCGATGACTCCGTCGGTGGTCGCAAGTGCAAAAATGAACTTGGTAATGACGTGGGGGCCGACGCGTCCGGCATCGGCGATGCGGGTGGTGAGCGGGCCATCAGAGCTGTAGGGCCACAAGCGCGTCGGGAAGCGATTGTCGGGATGGCGCGTCCCGTTGGGGCCGTCAAAGAGCCAGAATAGTTCGTGGTATTGCTCTACATGCGACAATGAGGTTGAATGGTGTGAAGGAATGAAGTAGAGACGTACTCTTTTGGGCGATCCGGTTGCGGTGTGAAAGTGTGAGCGCCAGCAATTCAGGATCTGGAATGAGCGAAGTGGGTTAGTGAGGTACGGGGGTGAAAGAGGTGGATGGACGCACCGCCGACCAAGTTCGTGCGCGCCTCCTCGGCAGTGTAACGGCCGATGATGGTGGAGATAGAGGCAGCCCCCAAACGACGAGGTTGCGGACGAAGGGGCGTGGGCGAGGAAGAATAAGCCGGGGGGGCGTCGTCATTGTCTTCGAGGTCAATCACGATAGGCCGCCCAGGAAGGATACCGTGAGAGGGCGAATGCGAGCGAGAGTCACCGGCGGAGGGTCCAGGGATAGAGAGTAGCGCGTGGTGCCTCTGAAGCCGGCGCGGAGGCTTGCCCAGAATCTGGCCTTTGGCGGTGTCGTGCTTGCTGCTCCTGGGACGGGACGTGCGCTGGGTGAGCGGTGGCGTGAGGAGCGCGATCCTGTCGTCGTCTTCGCCCTTGACTTTGGGCTTGATTTCGTCGCAAAATAGCGCGCGTCGTTCACGCGGACGGATGATTGCTGTAAGACGTGGGTCAGTAGCTGTGGCATGAGAAGTAAAAGAGCGAAACGCACAGATAAACGAGCACTGATGGTGGGCCGCGGGGACTTGCAGGTATACTATGGTTTCGCCGTTGCGCCGGTGTGAACGCGGGCGCATGCAGCACTCATACTCGGTGCGGCGCGGGTTGGCGTTGTGGGGGCAGAGAGGGAGGGAGCGCTCGTGCAGGTTTTTGAAGCCGGATGGTTGGATAAAAACCTCACACAGGGACGTGGTAGTCGATGGGCTGGCGAGAGAATTATTGAGTTAGGGAGAAGCTGCCGAAAGGGAGAACTCACTATTTGCATGGGCTCCATTCTGTGTCGAACTTGTGGGCAAAACTGAGGAGGTTGCCAGACCGATTGGCAATGGCGAGGGCTTCCTGCGCAGCGCGTAAGACTTCCACGGGGGGGTCATCGTCCCGGATGTCGGCAATGAGGCTTGTTTCACGAGGCGTGTACGTCGGGAGCAGGCCGTCTATGATGGCATTTTCCAGCCACTCCGCTTGTCGAGCGGTGTCGGCCTGCGTGCGGGCTTGGGCGGCGATAACAGCAGGGCTAATATATGGGCGGTACATGTTAAAGATGGGGTGAAAAACGGAGGCTAGAGAAGAGTCAAACCTAGTTTTTAACTCGTTTTTTGCGCTGGCGTCCGATTCCGGTTTTGACGGTGACAGTGGGGGGCGTGTTAGGCTCGGCGGAGGTAGACTTCAGGTTGGCGCGGGACAAAACTGGATTGGTGCATCGGGCGCATCGAACGCCGCTGAAAGAACAACGCGTGGTAAGTTGGCGTTCCCCTGGAACTGCAGCGTGGTATGTTGGTGTTCCCCAGGAACTGCAGCGTGGTGAGTTGGCGTTCCGCTGGAAGCCTTGCATGGCGTGTTGGCGTTCTGAATGGGTTGGGATTGGCTGCCAGCGCCACGGGGTAGCAACGCGACGACAGTGGAAGAAGTGGAGATGAAGAGCGCGAGGCGAGTACAGTTACGTCATGATTGACAGTATGATGCAAATTTATGGACCGGGCCCGAGGCCGTGGCGGTGTTGTTCCCAACACGGCCATCACGTCGGCCGGCTCTTCCCGTCCAGGTCACATCAGTAACGCACCTTCCCGCGCCTCGCGCTCTTCATCTCCACTTCTTCCACTGTCGTCGTGTTGCTACCCCGTGGCGCTGGCAGCCAATCCCAACCCATTCAGAACGCCAACACGCCACGCAAGGCTTCCAGCGGAACGCCAACTCACCACGCTGCAGTTCCTGGGGAACACCAACATACCACGCTGCAGTTCCAGGGGAACGCCAACTTACCACGCGTTGTTCTTTCAGCGGCGTTCGATGCGCCCGATGCACCAATCCAGTTTTGTCCCGCGCCAACCTGAAGTCTACCTCCGCCGAGCCTAACACGCCCCCCACTGTCACCGTCAAAACCGGAATCGGACGCCAGCGCAAAAAACGAGTTAAAAACTAGGTTTGACTCTTCTCTAGCCTCCGTTTTTCACCCCATCTTTAACATGTACCGCCCATATATTAGCCCTGCTGTTATCGCCGCCCAAGCCCGCACGCAGGCCGACACCGCTCGACAAGCGGAGTGGCTGGAAAATGCCATCATAGACGGCCTGCTCCCGACGCACACGCCTCGTGAAACAAGCCTCATTGCCGACATCCGGGACGATGACCCCCCCGTGGAAGTCTTACGCGCTGCGCAGGAAGCCCTCGCCATTGCCAATCGGTCTGGCAACCTCCTCAGTTTTGCCCACAAGTTCGACACAGAATGGAGCCCATGCAAATAGTGAGTTCTCCCTTTCGGCAGCTTCTCCCTAACTCAATAATTCTCTCGCCAGCCCATCGACTACCACGTCCCTGTGTGAGGTTTTTATCCAACCATCCGGCTTCAAAAACCTGCACGAGCGCTCCCTCCCTCTCTGCCCCCACAACGCCAACCCGCGCCGCACCGAGTATGAGTGCTGCATGCGCCCGCGTTCACACCGGCGCAACGGCGAAACCATAGTATACCTGCAAGTCCCCGCGGCCCACCATCAGTGCTCGTTTATCTGTGCGTTTCGCTCTTTTACTTCTCATGCCACAGCTACTGACCCACGTCTTACAGCAATCATCCGTCCGCGTGAACGACGCGCGCTATTTTGCGACGAAATCAAGCCCAAAGTCAAGGGCGAAGACGACGACAGGATCGCGCTCCTCACGCCACCGCTCACCCAGCGCACGTCCCGTCCCAGGAGCAGCAAGCACGACACCGCCAAAGGCCAGATTCTGGGCAAGCCTCCGCGCCGGCTTCAGAGGCACCACGCGCTACTCTCTATCCCTGGACCCTCCGCCGGTGACTCTCGCTCGCATTCGCCCTCTCACGGTATCCTTCCTGGGCGGCCTATCGTGATTGACCTCGAAGACAATGACGACGCCCCCCCGGCTTATTCTTCCTCGCCCACGCCCCTTCGTCCGCAACCTCGTCGTTTGGGGGCTGCCTCTATCTCCACCATCATCGGCCGTTACACTGCCGAGGAGGCGCGCACGAACTTGGTCGGCGGTGCGTCCATCCACCTCTTTCACCCCCGTACCTCACTAACCCACTTCGCTCATTCCAGATCCTGAATTGCTGGCGCTCACACTTTCACACCGCAACCGGATCGCCCAAAAGAGTACGTCTCTACTTCATTCCTTCACACCATTCAACCTCATTGTCGCATGTAGAGCAATACCACGAACTATTCTGGCTCTTTGACGGCCCCAACGGGACGCGCCATCCCGACAATCGCTTCCCGACGCGCTTGTGGCCCTACAGCTCTGATGGCCCGCTCACCACCCGCATCGCCGATGCCGGACGCGTCGGCCCCCACGTCATTACCAAGTTCATTTTTGCACTTGCGACCACCGACGGAGTCATCGGCAGGTCCTACACTAACTTTATGGATATGCTTCGGGTCTGCGTCGGTTGCGGCGGCCATTTCACTCCGCCCGCCTTCAACGCGCACCTTCTGGTCCGTGGCAATGACCATGTGTGCGGGAACCACCCGTCACACCCGAAAGGTGTGTCCCTTTCCCCTCTTTTCGTTGCCCCAACTTACCTTCTTTATTTCTTCCAGTCTCGTGCGTCGAAACCGTCGCATACGGGGAATACCTGCGTCCCCGCGCTTTCGCCGTTGGTCGCCACCCCGCCCACCCACACTCAGCGCCCTACCAGGAATACGGTTACCTCACGGCGCTCGGCATCGCGCTGTCCGCTCTCAACACCAAGCTCGGCCTCCCCGATGACATCTTCCAGGCGGTCCGCCTTGGCCTTGTCCCCTGCCCTGACTGCTGCATCATCCGCACTGTACACGCCCATATCGCCCACCGCCACGGCGATCGCTGCCGCGACCTCGGACCCCGAGATTCCGCCTTCATCGCCGTGAGCACCGACACGGTCGCGCAAATCGGCCGTAATGGCGAGCGCGTCATCCTCGCGGTCTCTGAATGAATCATACCTTTTTTTCTTGTACTCCTGGCGATCGCTTGCATGTCTGCTGTCGTTAGAACCTCTTGTCTTAATTGTGTTGGTACATCCAGTCATGTAGTCTTGTACATAGTTTTAGTATCTATCTCCGTGCAAAAATAAAATATTGTTATAATATTCCCGAGTGAATCTATAAGCGAGTTTCTTCGTATATTGTTGAGGCATAGGACTTGGAAAACGCGTCTGCCCTCGCCGCACTCGTCACATGAGACTGTGCAGCTGCAGCGGCAGTGCATTGCCACAACACTTCTTCTTCTTCTTCCGCCAGCACCCAACTTCATCTCCGCAAGTGGCCGAGGCGTTGAAAGCTGAGGATATCTGCCGAGGTTCAGAGAAGAGTTTTCAAAGGACTGAGGGTGAAGTTGAAAGGGGAAGGCACAACCACAGTGCATGGGTACGAAGAGCGAAAAAAAAAGAGGGAATCCGGAAGAAGAGAGAAGTGAAGGGCACGTGGTGGGAGGACGGCGATCAAAAGACGATCGGGAAGGCCTTTTGAAACGTGGCTGGTCACAGCTTAAGTCATGTGAGGTGACCATACGCGACAATAAACTGGGCATTTTGCCCAGCGCCTGATTCTCACGAAGGTCTGCGATGAGACTGTCCCTCAATGTATCTGTCGTTAAATTCATTGGTCCCAAATGCTGGACACCGTCTCTCTTGGTACCAGGTGAATGCCTTTTTGAATGTCTGCCTACCATGAATTTCTTCTGATATTCTTCTTCAGCACCGGTTTAATTCTTGGCTCTTTACATTTCGCCGAACACCGCAGATTTCTCCTTTTCCGCGCACTGTAGTTCCGCGTGGGTTCGTTACGTTGGATACCCCGCTCTACCCTTGATTGTTTATTCATTCACCAATTGTTTATCTACCCGACATGTACTACTTACTGTTATAATCTTGATCAAGCAACCCCTTATCATTTGCCGCACCTTCCGGAGCGAAGCGGAGGTACTTCTTGTACACCAGAATGGTGGCTGTTGCATGACATGGATATATTGGCAACAGTGTAGGTAATAAGGGTCAGAAATATTCGCAAAAAAATGGTCCCTACCATTTTCGAGGTCGGGGAATCCAATGGTGAAGTCCCCGGAACCATACGAGTACCCGTTGGACTTTTGGGACTTGAACTCCCCAAGTTATTCATGGTTTTTTAATCCTAGCAAGGCCTATAAGATCTCGAATATTTGGAAGTAAGTGCTCCCTAGCATTATTTTTGTCCAGGAATCCATTGGTGTTGTCGTTGGAAGGATCTGAGAAGGTCCTGATATTATGGAACATCATTTTCTCGACTTTTTCAGTGTTTCTTATTGTAGCAAGCTCAGTAATGTCTTGCGGACCTTGAGGTAAATGCTCCCTAACATCATTTTGGTCTAGGAATTCATAAACCTGGTTGCTGGAATGATCTGACAAGCCCCTGATTTTATGGCACATCATTTTCTCAGGTTTTAGTGTTTCTCATTGTACCAAGGTCAATAAAATCTCGGAGCTTTTGAAACAAACGCTCCCTACCTTAATTCTAGTCTGGGAATCCATTCGTGGGGTCGCTGGAGCGTTCTGGGAAGGCCCTGAATTTATGGCATATCATTTTCTCGACTTTTTTCGATGTTTTTTATTGTGGCAAGCCCAACAATGCTTCCAATGGCCTGAAAAAAAGCGAGCCACTGTTTTTTGGGTCTAGGAATCCATTGGACAGGTCCTTGGATCGAACCGAGGACTTCCTGGTAATATATAGCATAATCTCTTGTATTTTCACCCTCTTTTTTGCCCTGGGAAGCTAGCCAATGCCTCTGATGACCTGCGATGAAGTGTACCACTGTTTTTTGGGTCTGGGAATCCACCGGTGTGATCGTTAGATCCATCCGAGCAACCCCTGAAAGTGAACTGACCCATCTCAGCCTTTTCTGCCGACGTTTGGCCTTATTTGGCTTTGCCCTGATAAAAATCGTCACGCTCGGCTAACGCAGCTGTCAATCCCTTTGTTCTCATACCACCACCATCTCGACTTTTTGGCCACTTACCACCACTGTCCCTGCTGGAGGCTAGGCCAGGATGCCACTGTCTGCAGCAGTGTTTACTTGGTCCTAGTCCTTCCCCTGGATAGTGTCTGCTCAAGCCAGGTGGCCAAGGTGTGTCATCATCTACCCTTCCCTCTGGCTGATTTTTCTTTTCTTTTTTTCAGAGCATGCCTGGGCCCGGGCTTTTTTTTGTTTCAACTCCCTCAGCGCGGATGTTAGCCGCCTCGAGATGACCCACACTAGCTTTGCTTGTGTCAATCACGCTTTTCATCAACGGCGTGTGATTGGTGACCACAGGGGTTCAGCCTTTGGGCTTTGACGCTTAGGTGGGAGCCACAACGGTGACGTTGATAAATATCGGGAACGGGGGCGTTCCAAAAAACACCTGAAGGTTCTGGGGGCTCAATTTTTTTGTCAGTTCTGGGGGCTCAATTTTCTGTCGGTTCTGGGGGCTCTTTTTTTTTTTTTTCCAGGTGTTTCGACGTTCTGCTTTCTGGGGCTCTTTTTTTTCTCTAGTGGTTGCGCCGTTCTGCTTTCTGGGGCTCTTTTTTTTTTCTTCTAGGGGTTCTGCGTTCTCGGGCTCTTGTTTTCGTTCTGTGTTCTATTTTTTTTCAGGTATGTTTGGTGTGTTTTCTTTACCTCACTTCACAACGCTGAGGTTTTTTGTACAGATCTCTCTTTTCTTGGGTTTTACTTTGTCTGCAGACGTCTGTTGTCTTTATTCTCGTGCTCGTTGTTTCCTTTGAGTGCGTCTTTCTTTCTTTTATTTATTCTTCTGAGACTTATTGGTTTGTGATTCCAGTGTTGTTTCCTGTAGTTAAACGTTGTGTGCGTGGTATGTCTGTGCTTTGCTTCCCCGCAATGTAAAATGCGCATTGCATTGCGGGGGCACAAAACACAGATATACTACGCATACAACTTGGGGGGGATCTTAATTACTCTTTAATATATGCAAAGTTGTATCAATAGAAATGTGCCGATGTATTGCATGCTAATGTACAAATGAAACAGCACTCCTCGACATCCAGGCTCTCGTCTCTGATGCCCTCACGGCCTATTTCTTCCCGTACGCCCCCCCCATCTCCGGCTTTGTCGCCACTTTCTACGGCTTCACAATCCCTGCCGACAACGATGACCTTGCTCTTGCCGTCATTGCTGATGCTGCGATGGCGGACCCTGCCATTGCCCGCTTCATCCGTGCGCACCGCGATGCTTTTCCCGCAGACATGACCGCTGATGAGGTTCTTGCCCGCGTTGGGGAGTCTATTTGGGTTGCCCCGATCCCGCTCCTCTCACTGCGCAGCGTTCCTTTCACTGCATGGAATGTGTACTTTGGGTACGCCTCCTTTATCCTCTCCTTGCCGTTCCACGTACTAAGGATCTCTAGATCCTCCCCCACCCTTAGCGAGTCGCTTTTCGACGCCCTTCGAGCCCTCTTTGCCAAGCTTGTCATCGACACCCCCTTCCACGGCCAGGGCCGCATCTTCTACCGCCCTCTGCGCTGCTCGATCTGCCCCGGCACTGACCACCCCACCAACCTCTGCCCCCTCCCCGAGTACCCTGGGTGGCTGGGTCCCACGCCCGAGACCATCGGCGCGCTCCTCGAGGCCAGTCGTGACGCGCTCAATCCCCGTGGGAAGAAGACCGGCGACCGCGGGCGTGACAATGCCAAGTCCAACGGCAAGCGCAACGACAAAGGCAAAGGGAAAGGCAACGGGAAAGGCAAGGGCAAGGACCGCGGCAGCGGGAACTAGCCTCTCTCGGTTCTGTCGCACCTCTCACGAAACACATAGAGTTTTCTCATAGAATTATATGCCTCGTCGTTTTACTCTCTGCAGTCCCACTTCCGAATGTATTCTACTTTGAATCATTTTAATACAATCCTGTTTGCGTCTTCTCCCGTGTACGGTCGAAGTCAGTCTTGTCGTAGTATTCTGACTAGTGCTTTTTACTCGCCGCATGAATTGTCGACCCAACGGTTAATAGACCTGTGCTTGAAGGCTTCCTCCCCACTCTGAGATTTACAATAAGAATATATCTCTGCACCCTATGGATAGACGGCGAAGACCGGAGCCCTATTTAGTTTAGATTTTAACACTCACCCCCCGGGGGGGAACACGCTCGGTCACAGATCACATGATGTGTGACATGTCTATTTTCTGTTCCATTCGAAAATGTCGCAAATGTGGGGCTCCCTCCAAAAGTCCCTGGAAAGCTCCAGAATCCAAGAGAAGGCCTTGAGAGACCACAACCGAGGATTTCTAATAACGGAGTTCACCTATAATTAAATTATAGCCCCCCGTACATAGCATCGTGTTTGTTTGGCCGTCCATGGCCACTTTTACATGTACCACGGTTGTTCTACAACACCTGGTGGGTACATTCTCTTCCAATAAAGACTGTGTCTGCAGCCATGATCCCACAATCCTGTGAGGAATGGGACTCACATGTGGGGAGACCTTTTATATATTTCATCTGGCTACGGAAATTTCACAGCAACCACGGGCCCACATTTACCGCTCGAACGGGAAAGCTTGCTGGTTACTTTCAAAGCGGAGGCCTATTTAGGCCTGAGCTAGCCGCGCCGAGAGGCTTAAGCTGCTGGGAAATGCCGAAAGATCTGCCTATTTCAGAGATTCGGTTCAGTACTTTCAGCATCGCTCGCCCTGGAGGCCGGTCAGGTCTGCCCCGTACCTGTGGCGTTTGTTGGCGCCCAGAATACGTAGTATCAACGCCTTTTTCTTTTCATCTTTTGGAGGTTGAGGAAGTGAGTGGAGGAGATGCCGTTTCCGTCTCTGGAGGGAATGTGGCATTTACCGCCAGCCATTGCCCCGATGACAGAGGAGGAGATTTAGAGGGCGGGAGCGTGAGCGCACACACTGAGCCAATACGTCGATCCTCGCGTCTTGCGAACCGGGGGAGCAATCCAACGGGAAGCATCCCTGCGAGAGACGGTTGGCCGAACCAAAATACGCACGTGCACAGTGGGCGGGGACGGGTGTCAAACCCAGCCCCGGCTATGAGCACAACAGGCGCATCGACGCCAAGTGCCCAGCAGGCACATCATCTCTCTCAAGAGAGCCCTGGCCAAGGGCAAAATGTCCGCACTGGACATGGCCGTAGAGCCACAAGGAACCCTGGAATCCCCAAGGATGACGAGCATGCACCAGCTTTTTTTGCTAAGAAGAGAGAGCATCAGCAAAGAAATAACCCAAAGATCAGCCGCAAAACTCGGGCACACCTGAATCTCTGCGCAATAAATATAAATGGACGAAAACACGATTCAATATCTCACCCAGACCACAAATGGCATTCTGTGAACCGTCTGATGTTTGACGAAAAAATTGGAATCCTAGTGGTGGGTGAAACCCACCTTTCAGCGCAACAAGTTGAAGAAATTCAGGAGGACAGTCACTTGGGGAGGAGAATGGACATTTACCACTCCTCAAACCCAGAAAACCCCAGCACGAGGGGAATTGCCATAGTTCTAAACCGTGAATTAACGAATACATGTGGCGTAAAGACTCACTACCTTATCCCTGGGAGAGCAATCCTGTCGGTAATACCATGGCATGGCCAGCGTACCCACACCGTACTTGGAATATATGCCCCTGCAGAGTCTATGGCAGAGAATAAAAAGTTCTGGGATGATCTCTATGATTTGTGGATGACTCTCGATCTGCCGGTCCCTGACTCAATGGCGGGTGATACAAATATTGTTGAGGAGCCTATCGACTGCCTTCCCCATCGGCGCGATGCAGAAGCAGCAGTTGCCGCAATGATCAGGTTTAAACGCCTGGTTGGCCTTATTGACGGGTGGAGAACGGTGAATCCCGACCTTCTAGAATACACCTATACAAGCCCACACGGCACCCTGTCCCGCCTCGACAGAATTTATGTGTCACCAGCGGAACTGAAATTTTCCAGAGGCTGGGCCATCAGCGATGCTGCTGGGGGCCTCACAGATCACAGGTTGGTCATAGTACAGATCAGGGCCCCAGGCTCGCCATATATTGGTAAGGGAAGATACACGATCCCGCTGTTCCTCCTTCGGGATAAAGAATTTATGGACAAAACAATTAAGCTTGGAGCTTTGCTTGAAGAACGAATTGATGAAGCCCCGAACGATCCAGTAATTATCCAGACTGGTTTCAAATCTTTCAAAGATGATGTTCGGGATTTTGCCCGTGAACGGGCAAAGGTCGCCGTTGGTGCCCTGGAACAAAAGAAAAGAAAATTACAGCGAAAACGCGAAGCAATTCTCAAGAACCCCGCACCATCAGGTGATGGTCCAAGTATCGCTCTAGATGAACCACCGGACCCGGATACAACGAATCCAGTTGAACCCACAACAACAGTCCTCCAACCCGATCCGGAACCTCCAGACAAGAACCCGGATCCACGCTTGTACCCAGAATGGGACAAAGCCTCGCCTGCTGAGAGGGTTGCAGTCCTGCAACATACAATTGATGATATTGTTCTACGTCAAAGTGAGCAAAGACGCATGGACACCAGAATTCGCTGTCACACTGAATTAGACAGAATAACAAAATTCTCCGTGCGCATGAGTAAAGAATCCAAACCCCGAGATACGTTTGACTTTCTGCAAAGGTCGGACACTGTTCCTGCACAGGGAAGCAAGAGGTCGGATGAAATGGCTGAAATAGCGCGTGACTACCATAATGATCTCCAAATCGACGAAACCGAAGAAGACCCTGTGGCTAAAAACACAGCAATTGAGGAGGTTCTGCACGGCTTAAGCTCGCATGGAAACGACCCAGAGATGCGACCGCTGAATAAGTTGCTTACGGAGGACGATGTTCTCCTAGCGCTAAAACAATCTTCCTCAGGCTCCGCAGCGGGAGTGAACGGAATCCCAACGAATTGTGGAAGAAACTGCGGACCTTCACTCCGAAGCAAAACGTACCGAAAACTCGGCTGATAATCCAGCTAGCCCCACTTTTGACATAGTCAGAGTCCTAACCTTGGTGTACAACAGCATCGAAAAGCATGGCGTGGTCGAGAACACACAATTCTCCACCGGGTGGATGTGTCCGATATGGAAAAAGAAAGACCCCACTGACATCGCAAACTACCGGCCAATTACGGTTTTGAACACCGACTACAAATTGTTCACCAAAGCTCTCGCAAATAAGCTGTCGCATATTGCCCCAACATTGATTCACCGAGACCAGGCAGGTTTCATGAAAGGTCGGAGAATTCTGGACCAGATTTACCTTGCCATGGAAGTTGTAGAGTACTCCGAGGAGGAGCTCCTTAATGGCGCCATCATTGCTCTCGACCAGGAAAAAGCGTATGATAAACCTCCCACCGCTACTTGTGGGAAACCATGAAAAAGTTTGGTATCCCCGAACACTTCATAAACACAGTCAAGTCTCTATACTCCGATGCGGAAACCCATGTGGTTATCAACGGAGAGATCAGTTCCTCCTTCAAGATAACTCGAGGGGTACGACAAGGGGACCCCCTCTCCTGCCTGCTATTTAATCTAGCAATAGAGCCATTAGCCCATCTGCTACGGCGATCAAATCTGAAAGGTATTCAGTTCCCAACGTCTGGAGAAAGTACTAGTAAAAATGTATGCTGATGATACCACGGTATACCTCGACGAGAGCGACAGCTTTGAGGAACTAGAGAGGCTCCTGCAAAAATGGTGCCAAGCATCTAGTGCAAAATTTAATGTGGGTAAAACAGAAGTCATCCCAGTCGGCTCGCCAGCCTATCGCGCATCTATGATCCAGTCCGCGTATGAATGAACAAGACGCGCAAATTCCATTGAACATACACATTGCTAAGGACGGAGAATCAGTCCGCATCCTTGGCGGCCATGTGGGAATAAGATTGACAACTTCACAATGTGGTCACCAGTTGTTGAAAAAATAGACGCTGCACTCACCCGTTGGGAGGCACTTCATCTTACACTGAAGCTCGATGCCAGGTTATCCAAATAACTATTGGATCTATGACACAATATCTGACACAGGTCAACGAAATGCCGCCACACATTCGGGACCACTAATAAATCACTACGAGAATATCTCTGGGATGGGAAATCCTCACCGGTTAGCCTCGAGATGTTGATGGCCCCGAGGGAGGTCGGAGGGAAGAACCTCCTTGACCTGAATGCTCGAAATGAAGCCCTCCAGCTAATGAAACTAAAGACCTATCTTGAACTTGATTCGGATGATCGGGCAACCTGGGCCTCCCTGCTCGATCGACGCCTTCAAAAGATCGTTACTGTTGACTCCAGAGCTGACAAAGAGTCTATGGTTAACTCTTTCTACCAGGATTGGAGCCCGAACGAGAAAAATGGCCAAAAAGGCACAGAGCCATGCTTAAATGTGCGAAGAAATATGGGGTGGAGTTTGACTTGATATCCCCCTCTCGTGAAATTCTGGGCAAAATGCCCCTCTGGCACCACTCTGGACAAAACCCAGAGCAATCTCAAATAAATAATTCGGATGCCTGCAAATGCCTCCGTAATAACCATGGTGCTATCCTCGTCGAGGATGGACTCAAACTGCTAAGCAGGATAACTGATCCTGCACACCGTGCCTCTACGAATTGCAAATGCTTTGCCTGCAGCCATGACAGGAGGTCCCTAGGGTGCGAAAACCCCGCAGCCTGTGTCTCAGCCACTGAACGTAAGCTCTCTCGCCTTATGCCTAAGTGGGACCCCAGGCAACCCCGCAAAATATCCAGAATTTTTCGGAGGATGAAATGCCTCCAAATGCCTTTAAGGCCCCGCCTCAGGTCACCTCCCTCCGAGATGGTTTCCGAGTTTTTACCCGTGTAACCCCAGAGGACAACACTACCACACAAATAGTGCGTCCCCAGCGAGATCTCACAACCCGTGAGGAACCTCTCTCTATTTTCGTGGGGAGCGCTGCTGGACGAAATAACAATGGACTCGCTGTCTCCGGGGGCGGACTCTGGTATGGTACCAACGATCCTCGTAATATTTCATTCAGAATACATGAGGATGAACCGCAGAATTTACAGACTGCTGAAATAATTGCTACCCTCCTGGCAGTCCAAAGCACATCGAGGGAACAATCCCTTATCCTTCACAGCTCAAGAAGCACGGTACGAGTCGCGATGTCGCGTCTCATGGCCATGGAGGACAGAGGATGGATAAGAATATCCAATAAAAAGCCACTACAGGCTCTAGCTTCCGAGCTCAAGGCTAGAACGGGAACAACTCAGTTTGAGGATGGAGACCCCGGAAAAAACAAGCAAGAATTAGAAGGGCGAAATGATGCAACCCTGCTTGCTAAGGCCGGCTGCCAGATTGCCACGGCAAGAGAGCTTTGTTCTGAGCCAGACCCCGCTTTAATTCTGCGCGGCGCAAAGTTGCAAAAATTGACACAGGCAATAGCATACGCTGGGATAAGGGAGCGAAAGACTCCTGTAGTGAGGAAGTCCACGAGTGACAATATCACACAAGTGACCACAGCAATTAAGAATATTTTCAACCACTCGCCTACCCCTGCTCAGATATGGAAGAGCATTCGACACAAGGATTTTACTCGGCAAGTAAAGAATTTCCTCTGGAAATCACTTCACTCCGCCCACCGCATTGGGGCTTTCTGGAAACATATTCCGGAGTGCGAGGAGCGTGCAATATGCCAGTTCTGCGATGAACTCGAGGATCTTGAACACATCCTTCTGAAATGCAAGCGCCCAGGCCAAGAATTGGTGTGGAAGCTAGCAAAGGATCTGTGGCTTCGCAAAAACCCCATATGGCCTGACATGTCCCTAGGCAGTGTTCTCGGATGCGGACTCGCAGATATTCGAGATGAGAAAGGCCGCACACTAACAGGGGCCTCGCGCCTTTATCGAATATTGATATCCGAATCTATCTTTGTGATCTGGAAAATCCGTAACGACTCCGTGATTGGGCTTGGTGGAGAACCTATGCCAGACAACAAAATTCACAATAAGTGGCTACATGCCATTAATCTCCGCCTTAAATTTGACTGTGTCCTTACCAACTATACGAAATACGGCAAGCAGAACTCTGTTAAGATTTCCCTCGTACTCCAGACATGGAGCTCGACACTTGCGGACGAGGATAAGCTGCCAGAAAATTGGATCAGAGAGCCCAGGGTTTTAGTGGGTACCGAACCCCCCTCATCGCATCCTCCCTCCCAGCCCTCGGGCAGGAGAGGCAGGAACCGATAGGTTCGGAGCCCCACACTGTTGCATATCGCTTCGTGCTTAGTGCATTCCCCCGGGCGGTGGTTTTTTTGTCCATGTTATATTTATTATTGACTCCAATCTCGGAGGTTTACAACCTCTGTTCCTTACGCATTCTGGAGGCTAACCAATTGTTAGTTGTCCCGTCTGATTTCGTACCACCAAAAAAAAAAAAAAAAAATAAATAAATAAATAATAATAATGTACAAATGAAGGATTGATGATGTATGAAGGTTTGATGTATTGAAAACGAATACGTGAGATGGCGTGACATAGCATGGGCATCTCTATTTATCTATAAGGCCACTGGGGGCCTTATAGATGCAATTTCGCTAGAGGCTATTAGTTAAAGCTGAACTCAAAAAAAAAATTACTACTGCGACGACAACATGCTTGGTAAGCATTCAAAACTTTAGTTTGCTCGTTGTCGTATGTTTGGTCACCTTAGCGTGACTTGTCACTTTTGGTCACTTTATGCCCCCTAAGCCACAGTCCGCTATTATTTATTTTCTGATTCACGTTGATAGGTTCTCATAAGGTGTGCCTTCAGCGCATGAGTGGAGACCATGCAATGTATTTTCTTTGCGGGGTTTTAGGTGGTTTAAGCAATATATCGAGATTTTTTAAATTCCATCCCCCTGAGAGTACTCGCGTGGGGTTTTTTCCCGTAGATAGGGTCTATGGGATGCCATGAGGCATAGAATAAAGTTTCAGGGCTTCCCCATTTGCGGGGACCTTGAAACATATGTTTCTTTCCAGGGTTTTTGGTGGTTCAACCAATATATTGAAATATCTTTTATTCTATCACATTGAGAGCGTGTGCGTCTGGTTTTTTTGCGTGCTAGTACATGCGTTAAAAAATACATAGAACTGGGGTTGGATTTCTAAGTGCTAGTACATGTGTTAGGAACTGGTACAAAATTTCTAAGAACTGGGGAGCGAGACTCCGTGGCACCCCGCAGCCCGCAGGGCCTGGCCGACCTCGACTTGCTTGGTGTACTTGACTGATGCGGTGCGCGCAGCGTTGGAGGCGGCATGTAGTTGACGTTGGACTTCGGCCTTGGCGGCGCTCTTCTGAAGGTGGGGAGCGTTGATGAGGGCCTTGAGGCTGTCAAAGCGCGCCAGAGCTTCACGGAGCTTCTCGTCGTACTTCTGCATGTTGCTATTGTGCGTTGACACCGCGAGGGCCATAGTCTGAACCTTCTTGGCTTGGCCATTATCTGCTAAGAGGGTGAGATGGAGGGCTACGGGCGAAACTGCGTCTGATAACATTTTTAATGGCATTCGTGACGGGGTTAACAGCGTGGTACGACGGTCTAATGCCGTGCTGCTCAAATTCCTGCGTCGAGTCAGTGAGGGACGTAGACGGGGATCGGGCACATGAGACTCACCAGAAGAGTTGCCCGTTGCAACTCATCATATTCTTGTCCGCGCAGGAGGCCGCCGAGTAAGGTGCAGTGTACTCCCTCCCGGTTGACGTCGCGATGGACAGTCTCGATGAGATTGGTGTGGGGGTCGCCAGCCTCCCAAACGGGGAGGGGGATGAAGCTGCACTCCCAGCAGATGCCGGAGAACGCGAACTTGCAGTTTTCTTTGTCGCGAACCCAGTCTAGGATGGAGAAATGGGTGAGTCAAAATGAGGGGTCAAAACGGCGGCTACGCACCTAATGCAGCTTTGCCACCGTCGCGAAGTATCTGGTTTATGGTTCCTTGCCAGTCCGGGTGCCGGATGCACGCGAGGGAGCGCATCAGCCGTCGAACGTGCGCGGGGACCGCACACTGCTGAATATTTCGATAGTTGTGCACCCGGCACACGCGATACACGCGTCCGAGGTGGTCGTACGGGGTGAGAGCATGTAGCGGGCGGTTTGGCTCGTGCATGTCCATCGTGTTGAGAGGGAGCTCAGCCGCTCGGTCAGCGAGATGGAGGCCGAGTCCTGGGATGTTTTAGCGTAGGCGGAGGCCGGGCAGGGGAGGCAGGCGCACCTTTCGCTTGTCCGCGGTGCTGGTCGGCGCCCCAGTGAAGTATTAGACCGACTCGGAAATCGTTGGGCGAGCGTCCGTGGATATGTCGCCAATAGAGGGGTTGCCCGGTGTCATGGAGGACGATCTGGTTGATCTCATGGAAGATACGCTGGTGGGCCGCCGCGGTGTGACACGTAAGGTACACCCGACAGAATACGATGCCTGGAGGAAACGTGAGTCCAGTTAAGGGAAGGGAAGGGGTGGGGGATTCCTCACTCGTATTCGCATTGCGGTCCATGCCCGCGATTTCAAATTCATCGAAGCCGACGATCCGCTTGAACCCTATGTCGCTCTCGAGGTACTGCGCCTTGCAGAGGCGGGCGCTGGAATCGGGGGCCATACAGACTATAATTCGCGTTTTCTTGTCGGTCGTGGGTGGCTGATCGTCGTCCTCGTCGTGGGCCGGGAGGGTGGCATTATCGAGCTCGAGGATAACACGGATATATCGTTGGTGTGATGGGAGCGTGTCATCTTGCTGTCGCTTGAGGTGTAGAATTCCTGCTCAACGTACGTTGGGAGTCATTCACGACAGGGGAGAAAAAGGGAGATACCTTTCCAATCAGTCCCATGTGGGAAGTGTTCCTCCCTCGCACGTGCAATGTATGCGCCAAGGTGGGCTCGATTGGCGAGAGATGGGTGGAGGTCGCTCAGCGTGGGCATAGTGAGGTGTGGGAAGGTATTGAGAAGGAAGACCTTGAGGGCGGGATGGCGGAGGAAACGACGCGGCGTCATGTCGGGTAGGTCTTGACGAAGAGTTCGAAGGAGCCCGAGGATATGGGACCGCGCAGCGCGCGGGGTCTTTTCAGGGAGAGGAATGGGGTGGCGGTGGACTCCCTTCGAGGTGACGAGGACGAATGGACATTGTTTGAGGTCGACAGGGAATAGAATCCGGAACTTGACGTCGCAGTCGATGTGGCAGAGCGGGACCTGAGCGAGGCGTCCTTCTACGCGATGGTCGACGGCTGAAGAAGAACGGTCAATGAAAAGAGGTGAGAGCAGAAAGATGGGAACACACGGCAGTGGAGCGTCTGGGACGAGTAGTTCCGAAGAGTGTTGCAAAAGGCCAAAGGCCCAAGGTCCTGCACGGTGGTGGCCTGCTCGATGCGCTGGAGCTCGTCCGTGTTGCCGAGGAAATGCGCGGCGATATAATCAACATCGTACCCGCCGTCTTGGATGCCGAAATCGGTCCAATGGTCGGGGGTGCGGCGGGAGTAATGTTCACAGCTGTGAGCGTGGTTGGAGAGAAGCGGGGCTCGAAAGCAGCCAGGACATACCTGAGATACGCGCGCGGAGCGGCGTCTTTGTCAAAAGGATCCGGGTACTCGTGGTGTTGGATGCGCCCCTGGCATGTTGGAGGCGTAGAGTACCCGCGTCGGAAGTGCTCTCGCTGCGACTGTTGCTGCTCGAACTCGAGCAGTTCCTCTCCGGTGCGAGGCGTCTCTTGCTGAAGCGGTCGTCGACACCTGAGCGTGCGTACCGCTGTTATGTATGCAGCTGTCTTGATAAAAATGTCGCGCTGGGGGGAAGAGAGGCGTTGGCGGGCGTCGCGGCAGCTGCCAACCGGTTTTCGACGTCTTTCCGCGTGGCTGAGGTATGGGAATGGGCGGGCCCTGCGAGTGCTTGAGTGTCGCTGAATGGACAAGCTTTGACGCCTTGACCTGCCAAAATAAATTAGCAAGTCGGGTCAAAAAAAAGGGGGTAACACACAGGTGGTGTGTCGCTTCTTGCACGGGACAGGCTTTCCGTTGGCGTCGACGAGAAGGTCGGTGTAAAAAAAATCATCTTTGCCCGAACCGCCATCTGGGGCACCGCGCGAGTACGCGAAATCGGCCCAAGGTAGCTGCTCTGTGGCGGGGTCCATTGGGATAAGGTGTCCGACCGGCGCGTCAACTCCACTTTCAGGATATTCAACATCGACACCGGGTTGGTAGCGGTAGAGGATTGAGAGGTAGCTCCTCTCGGTGAGGCGAACACCGTACTCGGCAGTTCTACTGCGTTCCCGCCGCTGAACGGCAGGGCACGGCCAATGGAGGCGGCGGCGGCCGGTCTCGATGAGGGTGTGGTGGGGGATGCAGAGGCGCATTTAACGAAGCAAGGAGTTGTTGGAGGTGTAAGTGGGTGTCGCGGGAGACGAGAACGGGACCGTTTTGAGGTTGAATATGGGAGACAGCGCCGACGAGAGAGCGGAGGTCGGAGGAGACATCAACGCGCTCAGGACGCGAGGGCGGTGCGTCATTGAGCATGCTTGCGATGGTGAAACGCGACATGATGGGTACAGAGACAACGCGTGATGGCGAAACATGTCGGGCACCGCGGTACCTCGCAGTTGGGAGAGTCTCCGACCGGCGGAGACGCGTCCAGCTCGACCAACGTGCGGCGGTGAGGTTGGGGGAGAAGGGGCGTGGTGTGGCGTTCAAGTTGGTTGCCAGTCACGCTCTTGATGGACAGTCACGGTGGCATCTCGGCAGCTCAGTTCCGGACACGTGTATCGTCGGAGTCGGAGGGGACGGATGAGGTCGGGTGCGGGTAGGGCCGGGTCGGGGGCGTCAAGGACAGTCATGGCCATTGATGGCCGAAGGTGGTTGGTAAGAGAAGCGGGGTGGCGGTGCCTGTCAAGCGCTTCTTGTAGGCCTGATGCAGTGTCCCCTCCATGCTCACGTTTTTCGCACGTATTAGTTGCGTATTAGAACTAGAAAACGGTCTCGGCCCGCCTGTCAAATCATTGTTGGCGGGCCTCTTCTACTACTGGCTCGGCTTTTTCATAATGCATAATGCTCATATTGCATAGGGTTTGGGTGTCCACCAACTCGGTAGGCTGGGGTTTTATGCATTTTACTCATAATGCATATTGCATAAGGTTCTGGAAGATTTTTGCGAGATTATGCATTCCCAGGAGCAGTGTTCCCCTCTTTTTCATTAAAGATCATGAGTTTTTGAGCTAAAATCATGTCTCAGTGGCACTTTCTGGGTCAGATTTATGGTGGGAGAGCATAAGAGCCCTACTATCTACTCATTGCAATGTCTATATCATTTTATTTTCACCTAAAGCACATGTTATGTCGACTCGGACCGCGGAAATATGACAGAAGTCACGGAGATCACGCCGTGGGAACAATCTTGAAATGCATATTGCTCATAATGCATAGGGCTTGGGGGTCCACCGACCTTATGCATTATGAGGAATCTTACTGTACTGCAATGACAGCGTGAGCGATTAATTGACTACTTGGATTGGGCACTTTCGATTGTGATTTACAGCCAAGTCAAGAGCACTTCATCCTTGGAATATTAATTAATAATCCCAACTTGGCAAGGGTTAAGATCAAATAAAAATAAGCCAATCCCAATGGCCTCGTGTCTTCCCCAGTGGAGGCATGGATCCCCGGCTTGAGAGCTGTACATCCACCGCTTCAACTTAGCCTTACCCTGCTAAATCTTTCAGGTAACGGCGGCTATTTCTGCTTCAACTCACCGTATAAAATTATGTTCCAAATCTGCGCAATGGCATTCCACTCGGCTCCTAGGATTTTTCTGTTACCTTTGCTGAATTTTAAGTCCACAACGAGATGGTCCTCCCTGCTCCAGGTGCATCTATAAATGTGGCCAATGAGGCACTGAAGCACTTAGTCCCTCGATTCCCATGTATGTTCAATGTTGAAACTCCCATCGACTCGGCGAGACGGTCCTGATCGCCGCACATGCAACAACTTCTTTCTTGCCACACTCGCCATTGGAAGCCCATTGTTGGTTTTAACCGCTTCTCCCCGCTCTCTCACTCTCCTTGTGTAGCAATGGAAGTACTGGGGCAGCTCAAATTTGTCCTCTTTAGTTTTTTTCCGGACCAATTCTTGAAACTGCCTGCTGCGCATGCCGGCCTGACTCGGATGCGCTGTATGTTCGCGTGACTACTTGACCTGGCTACGCAATAGATCTCGCCCGAATTAATCCAGCACCTCTCGTTCTCGCGTCCGCGACATCAAGAAACGGAACGCAACTTGAGCGCAACCAACGACGACAACAATTATAATATTACTTACCGTGACTGTAAGTACGGGCACTTAATATTACCAGATTTCAGCGCGAAGCGGTTCGTAGAGAGGACCAATACAACGCTTGAGCGCTGGGACGGCGTCATCCTCAATGCTGGCATTAATAATGTGGGCTCATGGGAGGTATTTTGCTCCCATTGCTGAAGAAGACCACAAAAATTCCACCTCCACACCTAGGCGCACATCAAATTCCCCGCATCCAACAATCACTAGCTCTGGGGTTGCGCGTCGAACCAACGTCGAGCAAGTATTACGACTAATTTTGCGATGCAGAATGTTTTCGAAGTGCAAAACATCGGCACAATTCTGGCCCATTTGCCTTCGGAAGTGGTTCGAATCAAAGCTATGAATCTGTACCGTTGGAATATCTTTAAAAAAGTGACGAGATTCCGTTTTGAAACTAGCTGAAAAATCTTTTGATGCACTGCGATGATTCCCCATCAAACCGGCTTCCCGTTCGGTAGCTCGAAACCATCCAATACCTGCTCGACTTTTTGGAGGTATTCTAGAACTAAATCTATATGGGTTTCGTTTCCGGAGGTTCCGAGGATGAACGGACGAGAAATGAACCATGCATTGCAAGTTAGTTATTAAATTCTTTGGATTACCGCATTTGGATATGTACTACGCCAGCACGCCAATCCCTCCCTTGCGCATACGAAATGCTCCTTGCACCAGACACCCGCACCCGCGCCTGCCTCCCATCTACGCCCATCCGCACCTCTGTTTCCCTTTTCTGCCTGTACATCTCCGGGACGGAGTCGCGAGGCACATCCCCGTCTGCGCGACCGGAGTCGGAGACGCAGAATGGGGAGGAGCAAGGTGCAAGGACCAGAGATGTATACACCCCGCCTCGGTGGAGACGTCCTCCTCCCCTCCCATCCCGTCCCATCCCGTCCCGTCCCGGCCAATTCCAAGCCCAAAGGCAAGAAAGCCGAAACACAGCCCGTTCGCAGGACCGCACCTCGAGCAAGCAATCCAAAGCCTCGCTCCCTCCCCCGAAACAGAATAGCCTCCACAAAAAGAGAGAAAAGAGAAAAGGAATCCGACGCAAGAACACCCAAATAAAGCCGACGAGAGAAGGGAAGGAAGACTCACGTTGCGATCCAACTGCTGCTGTATCAAAAAGAAAAAGAAAAGGTCGTCAGTACAGCGTTACGATACACAGAACAGAGAGGCGATAAAACGAAGGCATGAGATAACATAAAGCACGGGCATGAGATGAAGGAAATGAAAGACCGATGAAGCGATCTTGTAAGGGCGATATGAGTGAGGATGATTACACCGCGATCGCTGAGAACCACCATCGCAACGCCGCGATGGAGAGCACGGTCATGGTCCCACCGCTGCCCATCGCCATCTCGTACAGCGGACAACGGACGACAGAGAACGTCCGAGAACCACAATGTCCATTGACGCAGCAGGGCGAATGGGAGCGCTCGGTTCTCGGTGCTCGGTGGCACGCATACTGGGGGGATAGACGAAGGCATCGTACACCCACTCATCGCGTATAGAATGCCCGCACCTCCTGCGAGAGGGCATGCATCCTCAGCCCTAGCCGCTAACGTATTGTATACCCAGCAAACGAATGCACGCTCGTGATTCGTCTCGTCGCCGTGCAGAGAGGATAACGTCTTGCGTCCTGCGTCCTCGAGAATATGAGGCCGCCGTGGGGACTGCACTCCGCACGTCCTGCGAGATGAGATGCCAAGTCGGTCCTTGTCAGGAAACGCCCGCACGCCGCCCAGCGCAACAAGTCAGGCAGAGACGAAACAAAGCTTCGTACTCGCGTGGCTCGTCTCCACCATCCAGTGTCGCACGCAAAATGTCCTCGCCGCACCAGGCAAGACAAGGTGTCGTACACCCAGAAAACGACGCCTGCGCGTCGCAGAGGATAGACGCCCGCCCGTCTTGCATCCTCGAAAATGACGCCGCCACTGAGGACTAGATCCCACCCCCACACGGCCTGCAAGCTGAGCTGGGAACGCCTGCACGCCGCTCGTCGCTCGTCCCCCATCCAGCGCCGCGCCTCGCCTCGCCTCGCCTCCACCGTCGAAGCTCGTGCCATCCTCGAGTTCGTGCAGTGCGTCTACAGCCAGCGAGTGCCCCAGTGACCTCGCTTCCGCTTGCACAAGGCGAAGCGAGACGAATGACGTCGGTGGGTGTATACATGGCTCTGAACACGGGTAGTGGAGACAAGAGCAAGACAGGACGAGAGTCGTCGAGGCGCAGAGAGGGTGGAGTGGGCGTAGCCGATGCTGCAATCGATACGCTGATGCGCCACCGATGCCTACCGACGCCCACAGTCGTAGCAGATAGGATGGGCGTCATAGCAGATAGCAAGGATAGCAAGACTAAGAAGAGAGAAGGGAAAAAGAAGGGAAATATAGCAGAAAATAAAGCAGAAAAAAAGAAAATAACACAGAAGAAGGAAAGACACGCACATCTAGCCCAAGGCAGCTCGCTCTCCTCGTCGTCGTCCTTCCCTGCCTCCTCGTTGTCCATTCGCATTCGCACTCCCCATCTCCCCCGTCCTCCCACCCGGCCCCCCACCAATCGCAGGTGGGCCCGATTGAAGAGATGCATGTGCATGATGTAGTGGTGGGCAGGCGAAGCGCTCCGCCTCTACTGCTGTCCCTGCCCCCCTGCTGGGACATCGTGGCCGGCGCCTGGTACGCCTGTGCGAGAGTCAGACCCTGCGCATCCGTGGGCCGGTCGGGGGCGGGCGCGGGGACGCCGGGCTGGTACGGCAGGCGGAGGCTCTGGGCCCGTATGCTCGGCGCTGCCGGTCCGTTTGGGTATCCGCCGTAGTGGGGCGCATACTGCTGCTGTTGTGGATGCGGGTGGGGATGGTAGGCATGCGGACGGGGATGGTACGCCGGCGCAGGCGGGCGCTAGTATTGATTCGGGCGGGTGTGTATCCTTGTGGATTTGGGTTTTGGGTAGGCGGTGTATGGTCTTTGGGGCGGTTGTGGGACGGGCCGGTGCGGGGGGCAGGGCGGCGGCCGAATATGTCTTCGTAGGCAGCGTGGCGCTCAGGGCAGTGGTCGATCCATCCAAGACGAGACGAGATGAAGAAGACGTGAGCGACAAGCGGCAATCTACAACAATGCCGGCAAACTCCACAGACGTCACTCGGTAAATCTTGTCACTCACTGTCACTTTCAATCCTTCATGTCCACCTCAACGTTTCAACCCGCTCGCAGAGTAGCGCAGAGTACACTTTTCTGTAAGTCTCATTGGCCCAATACGGTTATCAATATCCCCACTTGGAAACAGTCTCCGAATACTCAGCGACATAATGAACAATAATGAGCCTCTCGTACATTTCTCATCTCTTCGGTAGCTTTCCGAGTCATTATGTTCAATTCCGACACTGCTCGTCATGATACCAATCTCTGCTTTGCCTCTCACTCGTCCCTTGCGCTATCCCAGCCCACTGAGGTTTTATTGTAGAAATACTTTTGTCTAGGCCTGGACTCGGTCCTTTTGATTTTGATACACATTTGCTGAGCTGTGCGGCGCCAGATGCCATCCACATTGATGTCTCTGGTTTATTAACGGACTTCAAGACTCGAAACGACGGACTTGCCTTTTGAAACACAACCCCGCAACTCAACTCGACTATACCACACACGTATCCCATCTCTCCCTCTCAACAATCCAACTATCCATCCAATCCAATACCCAACATCGCCTTGCCAACCTCGGATGCACTCCCTTGCCTATCTGCGGTTCCAGTAAACCCACTTCTGCTTCTTTCTTCCTTCTTCCGTCTTTCACACCCGCAGCTCCCTTCCCAACCCTTCCTAACCCAACCACACCTATCTCGGACTCGAGCGAAATCTAGCTGTACGACGTGGACAGGGACGTGGTATACATCTCCCACGCCTCACCGCCCACTGCCGTTATTAGGCTGTGTATGTAGCTGCCCCTATCAACCCACTGGACCAGTAGCTGTTGAATATTGCCCAAAATTCAGCCATAAAATTTTAAACCCTCCAAAAATCTCCCGAAAAATAATCGACCGGTAGCTCTGAGATATGAATCCGCAGACAAAGATATTAGTTATGGTTCCTCTATAAAATAATATCATAATAAATCCAGACAATAACAGCTCTGAGCTCTGAACCCGCCGCCGCAGGTGAAGATCTTATTTATTGAGTATGGTTCCTCTACAAAATACTGGTAATTAGAATATTATAATAAATCCCCAGCAAACCGGGTTCCACTCCCACCTTCGAAATTATTTACGTCCCTCCAACGTAAGTCTTTCTATCGGCCCGCATCCCTGCACGGCCATCAGTTCAAAATTAACAAATCATATCAATCATATGTCACATTTGCACAGCATGCCAAATGGCTGGACATGAGGCTCTACAGCCTTCCCTCTTTCTCCTTCCCCCCCATGCCACCCTTAACTCGAACGGACACCCGCGCAAGCATATTCAGTTGGTGGTCGGATAGCAACTCGTTACTGCGATACGGACCGACAATCAACCTTCATGCGGTGGCAAAGCCGCTGATAAAGTTCATGTATCACCGCCAGGCGAAGGAATTCATCAGAAAGAATGGATATAGGTGGCTTTCGACAGAGATGATGGAGATATATTGGTCTTATCTTCCGTACGTGACGACATTGCGTGAGCTCGTTGGCCGATGTGATGTTGTTGCTCTAGGTGGGACTTTGTCTCGTGGTCGACGAAGGCCACCATTGTATGGGGGTTGTCCAACCAAGTTTGCTGCAAAAATTGTGCGCAATTGGTGGTGGATTCACCTGTTTTCCCATTCATCTGGGAAATGCTTGGGTCACCAGACCCTGTGGCAAGGAGTTCATCATGCGAGTTATTATACAGCCTGGCAAAGCACGAGTGCACCATACCACACATCTTAGAGATGAGGGGCTGTGAACAACTTGTGGCTCTCCTGGAGTGAGTGTGGTACATATCCTTTTTAACACAGATTTTCATTTAATGTGAATTAGTGACCGAGATGATAATGTGGTTTCAGGAGCCACATACACATTAGCTAGGATTGCGCATTGGTTGGAGGGAGCACAGGCTATGGTCGATGCAAAGGTGCAGGACCACATCTTGAAATTACTCAAATCACAGAGTGTGTACTGGACCTGCCAGCTTGTGAAAGAGCTAGCTGGCCATGAGCCCACTGTGCCAGCCATTTTGGAGTTGAATCTGTTGAAGCAGCTTGTGGTACTCGCAGGGTGAGTCATTGGATCAGACATATACCATCTTGTAGGAAACTCAATGCTGAAATCCCATGTTCCAGGAAGCTTTCTTGGAAGGCGGCCAATGCGCTCTACGCAATCAGTCGATGGCCGGAAGGTGTCGCAGCTCTTGCAGACACCAAAGTATTTGAGGAGCTTCAGCAACTGGCCAGGAAAGAGACTTATGATGCATATCGGACTCAAAAGCTACGCACAATCCTTGACAACATTGCTCGGTACAAGGCGGGAAAGCCAAAATCCTCTGCACACGAGGTAGTTGCTTTGTGACCGAGAGATAATATATATTTGTAACACAAGTCCGCACCGTAACCATTTAAATTTATTTGCATTGGGTAACACAAGAATCTAAACCGAAGGTAATGCCTGCGCCAGAGCCGAGAACTTGCTGAGCAAATTTGAACCATTCTCCGATCGCGAGTCCGCTTTGATCCCAATTTCTTCTGGTAACTGCGATAATTGCTTTCTTCAACTCACCGCTCCAAAATGTAGGTTTCAAGTCGGCGTTGTTTCCACTGGGTTCCTAGGACTTTCACTGCTATATTTACTAACTTTCATAGCCAGAAAATCCTCCACTGCCTCCGGGTGCATCTCAGGCAACACCTCTTCTGACCTTCACGGGCTCTGGAGGTGCGTTGAGATAAATTTTCCAGCTATTCAGGAATACTTGTACTTCTTGTCATCTACAAATGTGGCCGCAATGACCGAGTTCCTCGGAATCTGGGTTGGCATTTAATGCTGTTGAATCCACATAATGTGTTAAGGGTTGAATTTCCCATCGACACGGCCCGCGGGATGGTCCGAGTCGTCGTACATAGGCAACCTCAACTTTGCCGCCATTGAGCCCATATTGGCGAAGGAAAGTCGAAATTTCAACTCCTTCTCTGGTTCTCGCACAGCAATGAGTTATTAAAACAGCTCAAGTTTGCCCTCTTTTGTTTTTTTTGCTCGACCCATCAGAGTCTTCTCGAACTGGCGATTGTGTACTGGCATGCCGACCTGACTCGGATGCGCCGTACATTCGTGGTGACTAGGCTCGACCTGATTACTGCGATTCATCTCGCTTGAATGCATCCAGCACATCTCATTCTCGCTGTCTGCGACCTTAAGAAATGGAACACAACTTGAATGCAACCAAGGACAACATCATCGTAGAGACGAGTTTCGCAGCGGCAGGATTATAATGTCATTGGAAGTACCAAGGGAGCTTGATGTACCAGATTTTAGCGTGAAGCGGTTCGTAGTAGGGATACACACCGTCGCCGTATTTACGGGTGAGACCGCCGCCCGTAAACGACAACGGCCCCGTCCCGTCGAAAGGGTTTGAATTGTATTTTTGCGGGACGGGTACGGCTGGCCTGCCAACCGCCCGTCAACCGTCCATGTCCACCATTTGAAGGCCGTAGACGGTCCTCCCAAATTTTTCGCGTAGAAGCGAGTCTTTCGGGTGTATTGAGCCTTCTAAATTTCACCTGTTCGAGTTTCAATTCTTTGCACACTTGATTTCAGGCTTACTGCAATTTTTACAGGTTGAATCTTTCAGATTTGAACCAGAATGTAACTGGATGCAAGGTTCAAATTCACATGAGCTGATCACAGCCTCGACATTCAGGCTCAAAACTGACCAGAAAACTGTCGAAGAACGTGGCTTGAGTTCCAAGCAATTTCAAGGCCGCGCGCACCTATGGAATAGTTGCTAAAGTTCCTTTTTGCGTACGTCCCCGTCATTTTTAACGTCCCGCACCGTCTTACCCTCCCAGAAATCAATCCGACGGCCGTTTTATTGAAGGGCCGCAACCGTCTAGACTTTTCAAATTGACGGCCCCTAGTTGGTAGGGAGGACCAATACAAAGCTTGAGTGCTTTGGATGGCGCCATTCTCAATGCTAGCAGTAATTTGCGTTTATAGGAAATATTGTTGCTCCCATTGCTGAAGAAGGAAGACCACAGAATTTCTGCCTTTGCATCCAGGCGCACACACCTCACATTTGCCTTCTCTGTATCATTCCAATTTTTTTTTTTTTTTTTCGTATGACGCCCCGACATCTCACCGTTTCCGTCACACTCCCACCCCAAATGCTCTCCCCGTCCCTTCGCCAGTATTTTGTCCCCCGCAACGCCCGCCACCATCTCCCCGTATACACAGACTTTCGCAGCGGCGGCGCACAGTGTTTTATTCTCATAAAAAATATCCAAGGTTATACCCCAGCCCTTGCAAAGGATCTCTCAGACACCCTATTCCACCCCACAGACACCGCGGCTTCTCGCATGCGCGTCGAACAGCACTCCAACCGTCTTGTCATCAAGGGTGGTCGCCCGGACTGGAAAGACCGCGTAGTAGACTGGCTACGCGAGCGCGGCTTCTAGGAAACGAATATCACCCATGAAAAAATAAAATAACACAAGCCGGCGCATCGCCGCGTGCGGAATGACAATCACAGTCGTCGAAGCATCTCGCATCGCGCATGACAACACTTGCACTGTCGTCTTACCACCACAATCTAAAATCCTAAATCCAAATATCTGTACCTACCGCTGCACTCTCGAGTGCAGCTGTCTGCTTATAGCGTACCCCTACGCCCCATAACGATCGACGCTGCGGAAACGCCGTCGCCGTCGTCGGACCCCTGTCCGTCGTCGCTGTCTGTTTCAGGTGGGGCCGCCATCGAGCGCCCCCCTCTTATATATCCTATCTACGTTGTAGCCTCTCCCTCTACCTATCATACTAATAACATTCTAATCTACGATCCTCTGCGCTATGCCTCCACGCCGTGCTGAGCACAATCCCTCCGTCGTCATTGATGAGGAGGAACTCTCCTTAGGCCCCGAATCCGTCCGCGACGAAGAGGAGCCTTCCTATACCCACAACGAGAGCGACGGGTCGCTCTCAGATGATGAGAACGACACCGACCGCACCGGCAGCCGCTCTCCCTCGCCCGTTGCTACGGGCAACGCCGCCTCGCAGACTGTGTCTGCTCAAATCTCCGCTCCCGAGGCCGCCTCTCAGCAACCCCCCCCAGCTCCTAGCCATCTTCGCTCAATGCAAGGCCAGACAAGGGGGACTTACGAGAAAGCGACTGGGGCGCTCGTGGCAACTGCGGCGGTCCCGGCAAAGGCAACGCCCAACGCATTGGCAGCCCCTCCACCTGTGTCGACTTCAGCCCCTCCCCCTGCGTCAACTTCAGACCTGCCGATAAATGATCAGGTGGAGGGCACAGCGCCGTCAAAGAAGCGCAGACCTGGACGTCCTCGCACAAAGCCGGCGGCGACTCCTTTGGGCCGGGTGCAATCCACTGCAAGTCTCGCAGACGATGGGTCTGGCTCCCGCCGCAAGAACACCGTCGTGTATGCGCTTGCATACACTGATACCCTGCGCGACGAGACACGCAGGCTCGTCGACACCCTCGTCGACCGCATCAACGACGCAGAGTCAACGGCGATGACGGTCCGTACTGAGATCCGTAGCCTCGCCGCCAAACTCAAGCGGCTCGATGACGAGATTGCTGGCCTCCGCGAGGAGCGGGCCAATGTCTTCGATACTGGCAGTGAGTCGGGCGAGTCCCCGGTGCGCAAGTCGGGGAACAAGCGCAAGGCTCGCAGCCCGGAGGCTTCTAGCTCCTCTAAACGGCCTCGTCCCGCTCAGTCCTCTGGCTCAAGTTCAGAGTCAGAGCATGACGCACCTGCCCCAGTCCCTGCTCGCGGCAAGCCGCCTGTTGTGCCACTGGAACAGCGCATCTCGGACGCACCGGCACGGGGATCTGGCCTCCCGCCTCCCTTCCATAGACCTCCTCCGCTGGCGTCTTCGTCGCTGCCCGCTGTGCATCATACCTCCTCGTCAGCATCTCGTACGCCGGCATTCCCACCTACGGGTGCTCACGCTCCTCACTCTTCTCGTGCTCAATTGGCTCCTCGTGGCGATTTGCGCTCCTCTGCCGTGCCTGAAGAGGATGCGCACCGCTTCGGGGGCTCTAGACCTCACGAAGATGACACTCGTGGTCGTCACGACGAGGATCCTCATCGTTTCGGGGGTTCTATGCCTCAGGAAGGGGGATCCCGCGGTCGTCGCGATGACGGAGGGAGCAAGCGTGGCCGGGGGAAAGGAAAAGGAAAGGCACATAGAGGTGACCGGTCACGCGGTGACACGGGCGCTGATGATTCTCTTCCTCCGCCGTTCCGCGAGCCTGATGAGGCTTGGGTCGAGGTTGGCCCGGTCACTTGGGGGACTCGCTCACGCGATGTCTTTATCCGATTTTGTGAGCGCATTGAGCGCGACGGCTATGCCCCGGCCCCCGTTCCTGTGTTCGTGAGCAAGCCTAGTCGGGACGGATATGCCCGGGCCAAATTTGTTGGCGGAGGTGGCCGCAGTGCACGTCTCAATGCCCAGGCCTTGGCGTCGTCGTGGATGTCCTGGAGTCACCACACTCGGGAGTGCCTGCATGTCACTGTCAATGTCCTTGATTGACGTGTTGGGGTGAGAGATGAAAGCGCCGAGCGCACACCTACTCCTTTGTCTGATTCTAATAACCATTCTTCTACTACTAGCTCCTGCATTGGCCAGGAGCAAAGTATGTACTCCTCTCCTGTACCGGGTAGTGCTCCGGAAACACAATCTAATACAGTTGTTGAGGAAGATGGGCGAGAGATAATTATCAGATGTTGGAATGTGGATGGTCGTCTTGCGGCGAATCTCTCTCACCCCGCCTTCTTTGCGGACCTCGAAAAATATGACATAAATTTCTTTCAGGAAACGCACTTATATCCTAGCCAGGAGCTGACGCTGCCTATTCCGGAGGGTTATGAAATCTTTGCGATATCCCGGGAGCCTTCTTCTACCTTTGATCGGCAGTGGGGCGGCGTAGCTGCAATTGTTCGTTCCAATCTTAGGGCTACCGTTGACGAACCGCTGTCTGGACCGGACCTTTTGGTTCTCAAGCTCGGAGCTGCATGTCTATTTAATGCATATATCTTGCCACATGGTTCGCCATGGGAACAGTGGTCGCCTGTTCACCCGCTCCATAAGTTATCGCAATCCATTGCAACTGTCCGCATGCGGGGGGATGGGGTCGTCACCATCGGTGACCTGAACGGCCGCACGGGTGACCGGAGAGCTTCAAAGGTTTTGCACCCACCGCGCTTTTCCCTGGATAAAACAGTCAACACCCAGGGAAGAGCTATCCTCCAGATGGCGTTTGATCATGATCTGCGGCTCCTTAATGGTGACTTGAACTACGGGAATGGCTCTTGGGGATGGACATTTCGGCACAAACGCAAGAAGCCGCCAATCCCAGCAGATAAACCCCCACGGCAATCGGTGATAGACTATGCCCTCTGCGATCCATTGGCATGTGCGATGGTTCAGGACTTCGAGGTCTTCCCTATAAACCAATGGTCTGACCATGCTCCGCTGGTGTTGAAAATGAAGATTCCTGAGATCCCGGTTGCGGTAAACCCACAAAATACATATCTTCGTGATAAAATCCGGGAATCCAAAACCAGCGATGCTTTTCTGGATGTCCTGTTGCGGGAGACTTTGGAATCCAAGCTGAGTCCAGATGACAAACGCGCAGCCTTCTACGGGCCGGTTTATGCATCCGGCGCAAGGGGAATTAAGGTCTACACAGATGGTTCTTGTTTTGAAAATGGCCGCCCAAATGCGCGAGCAGGGGCGGGGGTGTATGTGGGCCCGAATAATAAATATAATACCTCACTCCGTGTCACGGGTGATCAAACAAATAATAGGGGAGAGCTGCTTGCTATACTATACTGTCTGTCAAATATACCCGCCGATAGGCAATTGGACATTTATACAGATTCTGAATACTGTATTCGCTCGATCTTCTACTGGGCGCCCGGCTATGCGGAGACCGGCTGGAAATGTGCCAATGCCGATATTCTGCAAGACATTGTATCCTGGATTAAATTTCGGTCATCCCCAATTCAGTTATTCCATGTGAAGGCGCATGCGGGGAACCTCCATAATGAGGCTGCGGACGCAGCAGCAAAAGCTGGGGCCTCGTTGATGTCTCCAGCAGATTGCTATATGTCATATCCCGCACCAGATGAACCTTTGCGCCCAAATCTTAGGTCTCGGACCTCAGGGCCCAAGGTGGTATGTAATATTCCTGAAATGCCAGATCAACCGCGCCCGACGCGTACTTACGATATGGCTGCTATAAACCCGAATGCTCATCGTGGTCGTAGGCTGAGCCGGGAAATACAGCATGTCCACCTGAAGCGACTGACGGATGCGTCGTCTAATTCAGCTGCTTTTTGGAAAGTTTATCGGAGCATGGCTGACCCAAAGCCAAGGGCACCAGCAGTGTCTCTCTCTGACCTAGCGGAATGCTTTGAGAAGCGGATGAATGCGCCAGATCCGCCTCCCCCTGAATTTAATCTGGATTACAAACGCGCGATTGAGGAGCGCGCGGAATCTATACCAAATCCATCTGGGGATCCAAACTCTCATGACAAGACACTTCATGGGCGTGTCATAGAGGAGGATATTGCATGGGCAAAGGAGCACCTGGAAAGTCACTACAGGACAGCAGTAGGACTGGACAGGACCACCTATCGCGAGGTCTCAGAGATCGATAATAGCAAGCTCTGTGAACTTATCAACGAGTGCCTGGACAGAAACGATGCACCTTCTATCTGGCTCACAACCTTGATTGCAGCGATTGCAAAGAGGGACAAACCTCTGTCTGAGGCTAACAGTTACCGAACTATAGGTCTCGAGAGCTGCTTCTTGAAGCTAATCTGCTTGCTCATCCACAAGCGGATCTATACCTGGGCTGAGGAGCGTGGAATAATCCCGCCTTCCCAGAATGGCTTTAGGGAGGGGTATCGCACGAACAACAATGGGTTTGTTCTCCGCTGCATGATAGAGCGAGCCCGCGCGGAGGGACGTACTCTCTGGGTGGCATTCCTGGATATAACTAATGCTTTCCCGTCAACAAATCGGGAGCTACTCTGGGTCAAACTGTATGAGATGGGCATTTCTGGGAAACTATTTGACTGGATGCGCATGCTGTACAGCAGAATGGAGTATGTTGTCACGTTGAATGGTGCACAATCAGATGTCTTTTACTCCGACATAGGTGTCTTGATTGGAGATCCCATATCACCCACGTTTTGGGACCTGTTCTTTGCAGACTTCAAACTCCACCCAGATCCCGACGATGTGATGCTGATAAATATAGTTATGTCGCATCTCGAGCACGCAGATGATATGGCCATTGTATCATATAGCGCCGATGGACTGCAGCGCCATCTAAATACTTTTTCACGCTGGTGCGGGAATAATTTGCTTGAAGCAAATGCGTCCAAATCCTGGGTTATGCTTTTCGGGCCGGTCCCGAAGTGCCTACCTGCTTTTACTCTTAATGGAAAGCCCATTGGCTATACAGACTGCTTCTGTTATGTCGGGCTGACTTTTCAATCCACGGATCGCAATATATTTGCATCTCATTATACTGCTAAAGCCTCTACGGCGCGCCGAACAGGGTTCTCTGTGCTGGGAATTGAGGCCTACATCGGAGATCTACCTCCCAAGGAGGGCCGCCTCCTCTACATGGCGTGCATCGACCCACACTTGGTGAGCGGGGCCGATGTGATCATCGACGTCGAGGACAGGGCATTGGCCCACCTTGAGAAAGTCCAAACCTCGTTTCTCCGCCGGCTACTGGGCCTGGGACCATACTCAATGCGCGCGCCGTTATTCACTGAACTGGGGCTAATCCCACTACGCTACCGGCGCTTGATTCTTGCTCTACGGTATGCGGGGTATATGGTGCACCTACCTGCATCCCATTATGCGAAGGCTGCTCTGGAAGACTCTTATCAGCTTTTCGTAAATGGACACCCCGGCTATTGGACAGACCTTGTGTATGCTCTCAGTAATCTGAAATATCCTGTGCTGCTTCCAGCGTTGCCAGACTTGACACCCGAGGGGTGTGTAGCCTTGGGCAAGGCGGTGTATACTTCGGCAATGAAGCACCTGGAGGCTGAGGTGTCTACCTCAACACGTCTGTACATGTTGCATGACCGACGTGAACCTCTGGATAATGAGAGCCCGAGGAAAATCACGGTGAAACTACGACATTACCTCGAGCTTGTGGAAAATGTTAAGCATCGCAAAGCCCTAACACGTCTGCTAGTGAGTCAGCACCCACTGGCTGTAGAGCGAATGCGATACAAGCAGCGGTATCATCGTGTAACTGTTCCTCGAGACAGTCGTCTCTGTCGATTTGGTTGCAATGCAACTGAAACCGTTGAGCATGCTCTGTTCTTCTGCAGAAAATCTGCCAAACTAGAGGACTA
Organism: Mycena leptocephala; assembly: GCA_029378395.1. Taxonomy (NCBI): domain Eukaryota; kingdom Fungi; phylum Basidiomycota; class Agaricomycetes; order Agaricales; family Mycenaceae; genus Mycena; species Mycena leptocephala. Next base: position 63,448 of record JARJLF010000214.1, read on the forward strand.
TCGACGATTGTTCACTCAGTCCATGCAGTCTATGGAGCCTAGAATCTCTTCGGTGGCTCCCTGGAATGCGACTGGTATCCTGAAGAGTATAATATTTCGCAGGGATACAGTTTGTCAAGTGGCAAAATTTGTCTACCGGATGTTTGCGGTCTTTGAGGAAGAACCAATGGTATGGCCGGAAGGCATGTAGGTAAACCCGTAACAGTCAGTGTTTATAGGCTGCTTTCTCAGTGCCTGAGATCTACAGCCTCGAAAGGGGTGAGCTCGTCGAGGGTACTGGGATGGTGGTGTAGCACGGTATATTATTGAGGCTGATGTACTGTACGCTACAACTTGGCATGTTCCAGAAAATGGGACCGCGTCAAGCTAATATATTATCCTGAGTCTTATCCGTACACATCAAACAAGTACTATGACTAATTCGGCAATGAAAAATATCTTAGAAGTGTCCCCCCGCTTCGGTTGGAATTTTGAGTCGTTTGCCTTCGGAGGTGGTTCAAATATTAATGAGCATGCCCGGAGGTTCGGAGGATGAATGGATGAGAAATGAGCCCATGGGAGACTTCTAAGACATGTTGCATTGCACTAGTTATTCATTATAATTGATTTTAGTTATTATTCTACCACACTTGGATTGGATTTGTGCCACATACAGCACACCGATCACTCCCTTGCACAAACTTGCACCGGACGCCTAACCACCCCAAGATCCACAGGCGCCACAGACACTACATCCGCGCGTCCCGTTTACACCTCTGTACGCATCTGTTCCCCATTTCCGATAAATCACATCCCAGCACATCTACGTCTCCGGGATGGAACTGCGAGGAACATGCCAGAGATGGAACAGAGGGGTAGATCTTCACTACTACCCTACCCTCAGAGCGGAGTGCGTAGGTGTATGAGAGCATACCCATCCCGTCCCGGTGCGAGAAAAGACAGAAAACCAGTAGAGTGCGAGCTCGAGCGCCCGTTTGCGTCTCAAGCAATCCGAAGCCGAATAGGGAACGAAAGAGCAGAAACAAAGAGAGAGAAACAGGAAGGAAGAAACTCGAGAAAAGGGAGACAAGGAAGGAAACTCACGTTGCGACATGCTCGATAGTAAGAGAGAGAAAACAGGCATCAGTAAGCCGCGGAGAGAAACAGAACAGAGAGGGGATGAGAAACGAAAGCATAACATAACACATGAACGGAACTGCAGGTGGAAACGGAGCGCACGAAGCGATCAATCGAACGCCGAATGTAAGTTGGATATGACTGAGGATCAGGAGGATGCGACGTCTGAGGACCAAGACGTCGAGGCATGAGTTGGTGAATGAACCATGCTCAGGATCTGGATAGAGAGCACGGCCATGGTACCACCACTGCATGTCCCGCCAATCGTCTCGTACAGCGGACGACGGAGAACGAGTGAGAGTGAAAGATGGCGCCATCTGAGAACTACCTGTCACGATGCAGCCGGGTGAGTGTAAGCACAAAGGATGAAGCAGGCGCGCTCGGTACGGTGTTCGGCTTGTGGGAGGCACGCAGGTAAAAGAAAGGACACTGTTGCACCCACCATCGCTTGTTGGGCGTATATATAACCAAATGCCCATGCCCATCCATGGCCTAAAAGACCCACACAATACGCGACGCAAGCAAGATGGATGATGTCGGTAAGAGTGGTGCATGGCTCGCGATGCAGAATCCAGTGCGGAGTGCAAAAGATACTAAAACGGGTAGGGGTGCCCAGACCGATGGGCCGTCACGATGTACGCAGACGCGCACCTACGAGGCCAAGAGGAGGGGAGGAAAATAACGCAGACAGATGGCTCACATCTGACCCAAGGCAGCGAGCTCTCCTCGTCGTTTTTTCCCCCTCCCTCCCTATTCCCATTCGCATTCCCGTCCCGATCTCCCCGGGCCTCACGCCAATCACCCGCCCTCGGCGCCGCCAGGCCCGGTCCGTCTGGGTAGCCGTATTGCGGCGCATACTGCTGCTGTGGATGCAGGTGCCGGTAGTAGTCATGCGGGTGTTGGTGTGGGTGGTACGCGGGGCCGCGGCAGATGGCAAGATTTTGCGTACGGCCCGGGGCGGGACAATGGCCGCAACGTCTAGGCGGTGTGGCGCTCGGGGCCGGGTGGCTAGCGGTCGATCCATCCAAAGAGAGAGAGGCTAAGCAGACGATGCGAGGAGAACAGACAAAGCGGCAATCTAAAAGATCGCCGGCAAACTCCGAGTCCACAGACGTCATCAAAGAAAATCTTGTCACTGTCACTTTTGCCTCCAACCTCAACCCGCTCATATTCAATTTGAATTCATTCTCCAGTCCACCGCCGAATGTCTCACCTCCCCAATACGGTTACTATCCCCACTTGAAATGTTCTCAGATCGGATAAGTACTCGTCGACATAATGAAGCTGCGACAGTTTGAGTCATTTTGCATTTTGTTCAATTTCGACGCTGCCCGTCACGATACCAGTCTCTACTTTGTTTCCTCCTTTCTTTTTGCTGCGCTACTACACCCCAGACTACGGTCTGAGTCAGACTTACCAGTCTCAGATCTAATTGCAGAAATCCTTCTCTAGGCCTGGACTCGGTCCTTTTAGTTTGGGTACACATTTCCTGTGCTGTACGGCGCCCAATGTCATCCACTCTAGCTTATCGACAGACTTCAAGGCTCGAAACGTACTTACCTTTCAAAACACAACTCACTCCGCGTCTGCCCGCAATGTCTCCGCCGACACACAATCTAATCCTTGTACTTATATATCTCATCGTTCCCGTCGACAGCCTCAGCCCAAATCCACCTTTCCATCCAATATCCAACATGCAACATCGCCTTGCCAACCTCAGACGCACTGCGGTTCCCAGACCCAGACTCAGTGTCGTAAACGCACCTCTTCTTTCACACCCGCACAGCTCCCTTCCCCTCCTAACCCGACCCCACCTATCTCGGACTCAGACGATAGTCTAACTAGCGGAACGACGTGGACGTGGTATAAATCTCCCCCACGCCTCACAGCGCCCACCACCGTTATTAGGCTATAGGCTGTAGTTGCCCCTATCAACACCTACCAACCTCTGGGTTCCTGCTTCCTTTCTGCTCCTCGTGTCGTCTCGTACACGCTCTAGACAACCAAAGCCCGAATACTTTCATCAAGTATGTGTTTTAGATGTAGATGAAAGCCTTCGGTCCGGCGAGTCGATACACCTCCAAATTCGCAATCGACCGATTCTGAATTCCTCCCTAAAAGAAAATCAATATTATATCAATCCCAAAGCCCAACTGCTCTCATAATTGAGTTACCTCCAACTTCGACTCCGAGTTATATAATTCTCTCGTATGACTTCGACCCAAACATGATACACATCTCTCCTCATCTCCACGCCTCACCGCCCCCCACCTACCGCTGCTGTTTCTTTTGATTTCTCCCCTCGTAGGCTGGGCTGTAGGTGCCCCTATCAATAGTAGCCTCTGGCTTCCTGTTTCTGCTCTTCATCTCGTCTCGTCTCATCTCGTCTGCGCGCATCTTCGTGCATGCTCTACATCTGGCCTGACCAATTTCATCATATATGTCTGTGTCTATGTCTGTGTCCCATGAACGGGAAAGTGGTTTACATTCAACTTACCGTGAATCCGAATCGACCTTCGAAAATCCCGAAAAAAATCCGCCTGAAAAAAATCCCAATCCCAAAGCCCGTTAAAGTCTTTGGTTTGGTTTCACTCCCTCCTCTCAAACTCGAGGAATTGAGTGGCTCCATCTGAGAGTTCTGAACATCCATACAATATACATAAGTCAAGCTCAGACCTTCGCCCTTCCTTCCAATCGAGCCTTCATGGCTTGAACTTAAAAACTTGAACTTGAAAACCTGGATCTTATCTCGAATGTCCCATGCCGTTGAAATCCATACATTTGGTCCGCAGCGCTAAGTCCCAGTATTGCCGTCCACTCCTCCGGTCAAAGATGCCAGCTCGCGCCGTACATTTAAGAAATACAAATAAAATAATTACCGAAATAGCACAGATGTTGCACCGATAGCGGCAGAATCTCAGTATTACCTCGCCCGCGTTGACTGAGGACACAATGTTTTCGACGAGTTGGATGGTACAAGATTTCAGGACATTGAGGCTGTGGATGTAGGAATTTTGGGTGTGAATCTTGCGTGAATCCCAGGCAAGGGTTGGTTACAAATAGATGAGGTAGGTACAGAATAATGTCTACTCTATATACCTTGGAACCTGCTGAGTAATTCCTCGGGGGCACATCAGTCAGCCCAATGCTGACTGACCTAAACTCCCACAGTTCACCGAGCTCTGATGCTCACACAGCCTCCAGATCTCCAACAGTGGAGTCAGAATCAATGAAGTTATTCAGTTATTCTATCGGCCCGCTTCCCATGGTCAGTTCAAAATTAACCACAGCACAGCAGCCAAAATGGCTGGAAGGGGCTCTACAGCCCTCCTCCCTCTTTCTCCCCCCCCCCATGCCGCCCTTGACTCGAACAGACACCCGCACAAGCCTACTTAGTTGGTGGTCAGACAGGAACCCAGGGCTCAAGGGCCCCACAATCAACCTTCATGCAGTGGCAAAGCCGCTGATGAGGTGGATGTATCACCGCCAGGCATTGGAATTCATTAGAAAGAATGGAGACAGACCACTTTCAACAGAGATATTGGAGATCTACTCATCGTACTTTCCGTAGGTTTTTGATGTTTTATTGCATGCGCTCGTTGGCCGATGCAATTTCGTTGCTCTAGGTGGGATTATGTCGCATGGGAGACAAAGGTTGCCATTCTGAAGGAGTTGGGCAACAGAACTTATATATCCAAGGGTGATGCGCAAGTGATGGTGGATTCACCTATTTTCCATTACATCTGGGAAATGCTTGGGTCACCAGACCCTGTTGCAAGGATTTCATTATGCAACTTATTAGGCAACCTGGCACAGCATGAGTGCACCCTCCCACCTATCTTGGAGATGGGAACCTTTGAACGACTTGTGGCTCTTCTGGAGTGAGTGTGGTACATGGCTTTTTTTAACACAGATTTTCACTTGATATGAATCAGTGAGCAAGATATTGGAGTTGTTTGGGAGGCCATGTATATGTTAGTTGTGATTTCACGTTGGTTAGAGGGAGCCCAAGCTATGGTCGATACAAAGGTGCATGACCACATCTTGGGATTACTCAAATCACAGAGCCAGGAGGTCAACTTTTGGACCGTCAAGCTCGTTGCAGACCTCGCTGGCCACAAGCCTACTGTACCGGCCATTTTAGAGTTGAATCTGTTGAAGGAGCTTGTGGCACTCGCAGGGTAAGTCCTTAGATCAGACATGTATTATCTTGTAGGAAACTTAATGTTAAGACCTCGCATTCTAGGAGGCACTTATGGGAAGCTGTCCGTGCGCTCCGCACAATTAGTCAATGGCCGGAAGGTGTCGCAGCTCTTGCAGACTTGGATTTATTTAAGGGGCTTCAACACCTAGACCGTCATCGCTCTGACCTACATGAACTCCGGCACAATATTGGTCAGTACGAGGTGGGAATGCCGGACTCTCTTGCAGGAGGGTGTTGATTTGTGACCGAGGAATAATATATATTTGTAACACACAAGTCCGCATCACAATCATTTAAATTTCGATCAGGTGACACAAGAATCTGAACTGGAGGTAATGCCTCTGTCAAAGCTAAGAACCCCACTGAACCAATTTGAACCAATTTATTATGGTGCTACTGCATGTCCGCCTTTATCCTGCAATGAGTCCAGTGACTCCAGGTTATTATGCCTAGTATAATGATGAAATATAAAGGACAGGACATGAGCACGCATGTTCATTTTTGCATTGAAACTTGTCAGGGGGGTATATATTACCTCACTTGTTGCAGAATCAATTATAATACATTCTGCAAAGTTGTTTCTCACTTATTTATTCGAATTCGAAGATTCAGAAATGTCGATCTGATCATATGTGTTAAATTGCAAAGTGACCTACTTGGTATTTAACCAGAATCTCAGTGTTATGACGAAACTGTCTGGACACCAACTCAGAAGCCATTCTATTGGTCCCCCGGATCCCGCGGGGCCGAGTTCAAAATTAACAATGAACACTGATATCAATCGGTAAACATCGCGCAGCTGATGGCTCCACAAAGTGCACAGCCCTCCTCTCCCTTACACCTTCCTCCTATGCCGCCCTTGACTCGACAGGAAACCTACGTGAGTGTACGCAGTTGGTGGTCAGATAGGAACCCAGGGCTCCCAGGCCCAACAATCAACCTTCATGCCGCGGCAAAGCCGCTGATGAAGTTGATGTATCACCGCCAGGCAAAGGAATTTATCAGAAAGAATGAAGACAGCCCGCTTTCGACAGAGATGCTACAGGTATACTCATCATACTTTCCGTGGGTGTTGACATTTTATTGTGTGAGCTGATTGGCCCATGTGATGCTGTTGCTCTAGGTGGAACTATGTCGCATGGGGGACAAAGGTCGCCATTCTGCGGGAGTTGGGTGACAGAGTTGCAACATCGAACACTGTGCGCAAATGGTGGTGGATTCACCTGTTTTCCCATACATCACGAAGGAAATGCTTGGGTCACCAGACCCTATGGCACGGAGCTGGTCATGCCGGCTATTGAGCAGGCTGGCAAAGCATGAGTTTGGCACATATTCTTTTTTGACGCAGATTTTCATTTAATGTGACTCAGTGATCGAGATGATAATGTCGTTTCCTGGGCCACGTACACGTTGGCCGCGATTGCGCAATGGTTGGAGGGATTACAGGCTATGGTTGATGCAAAGGTGCATGACCACATCTTGGAATTTCTCAAGTCAGGGAACTTGAATGTAGTGAATCGCACCTGCTGGCTGGTGGAAGAGCTAGCTGGCCACGAGCCCACTGTACCAGCCATTTTGGAGTCAAATCTATTGAAGCAGCTCGCAGTACTCGCAGGGTGAGTAATTGGATTAAACACATATTATACAGGCTCATGTGAGCGGCAAGGAACACATCTGGCCGCTGGCAGCACATCTGGTCCTCGAGTGCGATCGATGCGCTCTATGCAATTAGTGAATGGCCCGATGGGGTTGCAGCTCTTGCAGACCTGGATCTATTTGAGGAGCTTCAGCACATAGACTATGAGCACCCTCGCCTACCCAAACTCCTGGACAATATTGCTCAGTAGAAGGTGGGAAAACTGGATTCTGCGCACGAGTGATTTGTGAAAGAGATAATATATGTATATTTGTAACACAAGTCCACATCGCAATGATTCCAACGACTCTAGGTTATTGTTCCAGGTATAACGAGGAAATATGAAAGAGACGACATAAGACTCACATACATTTTTACCTGAAAACTTGCATTGTTGTTGTGAAGGAGAAGTTGGATTTGCATGCTCACCGATAAAAGTAAATGCTGCCATAACAGTGCTTAGCTTGAGATAAATCGTTCTCTGAGCTTGTTGGAGAATTTCTTATAGTAGATTCTGCAAAGTTCTGTTTTAGACGTCTGTTCACTAAGACATAGAATTTGCGAACTAGCACTTTGAACTGCAGACACTTGAATTATGAGCAGCCTTCTCAGGCACCCATTCAAGTTTGATAGTCGAGGACTCAGAAATATCGGTCCGATAGGCTGAAATCAATGACAAATCATTGAGATTGGACAAAAAATGGTACAGAACAATGTCAAAAATGGAAATCTGTAATCTTGAATCCCGCAAATAAATTCAAAACGAAATAATATCAATCCCACAGCCCGTTTTTTGCTCGCCTCCAAGTCCGAGTCTTATACGAAGTCTCCTGTAGCTCGCTGTGCCAATCAAAAAAAATTACCTGAGGAAAAAGGACAGCTTCCGGGCCGAATATTACTTAAGATAAGATGGATATTGCCTGTCAAATCTCCCCGTGTATTGGCCAGGCTTTTTGTCCAGGCAAAAGTCTGGCTTTTAGCCCAGCAAAGGAAGAGCGAAGGAAATGTCAAAACCAAATTTGAACACCGAGAGGCCCTCTTCCCCAAAAGAATTTTGTTAGTGGATGGTTTCTGCTTAGGTTATTTCAGCAGTAAGTTCCGAGCGACATTGAACATGATGGCATACTTCAATTTGTTTTCTGTCTGCCAGTGTTTCTTGTCTGCTGTCAGTTGCAAGTACCGACGGTGCTAGTTGAACTTCCCTCAAACTCTGATTATGATGAAATAAATCACCAGTATAAATCGGAGCCTGGTGGAGAGGGAAGAAGAGCGCCCCTGGCCATGCAGAACCGGAAGACCTTGTCCCAGTAATTATAAGAACCGCAGAGCAATGAGTGATTGATTCTCAAACAGGTACGCAATGAATTAAATGAAATTCGAGCCGCTTGATGTCCATGACTCCGTTTATCAACTGCCAGAAGAAGCACACCGGAAGATAAATTATTTTGGCAGCTTAAGTTGATTTGCGGCGGAATTAAATTTATTCGGCAGAGCAATCTAATCGCGGGAGAAACCGGGCCGTTTTGATGGTATCTTTGGAGATGGCATCTTCCGGATTTCTCAGATTGGCCCCATCACCACAAACACCGTAACCAAGCCGCGGCTCTCGAGCTCTTGAGCGCGCGGTCGTCTCGCCTTCCTCGGCCGGGACGCTCGGAACTGAAATGGAAACCAAGCGCTGCAGGGGACGAGTACGGGCCAAGACTCACAATAAATACCCGACACTGACGTAGATATCCCTGTCGAGGTCACCTGAGCCGATCGCGGAGGAAGAGAAGGTCAGTACTCTCGAGGGTGAGGACTCCGAGATCGAAATGGAAAGTTTCTAGAAGAAAGGGTAAACGAACGAGAACAATATAGTAAAACTGGGACCCACTCTGGGACTCGGGATGCAGCGCCGACTATTTTGAAGCCGTGTGCGTGTGTCTTTACCTGGGGCCTGGTAGATCGAGAGATGCGCAGTCTCGTTGGGCAGAATAACTTCGAGATGAAAAGTTCAGAAAGGAGAGGACCCGAACGTCGAACGTGATCTGGTCAGGCTGCAACTGCTTTCCACCGTCAAACCCCATCGACCCATTGGAAAACAACTCACGGCCTCTCCAGTTCTACTTTCCCAGCTTTATTTCGAAATGGCCCATCTTGATAGGATATCTCTCCGTGTATTCATATCTGGCGGCTGATATTCTCAACTTCTATTCTGTCCTCTGACCGCCCAGGCTCTCCCTTCTGTGCAACGCAGCTGCCAGTACGGCGGCCACCCATCGTCAATAGCGTCAGGTGGGTTGAATTCTCGCCATTATAGTCCCCAGCTACATGGTATGAACAAAACCAATCACCACCTGACCGTCTCTGTTCGACGTTCTTGCCAAAGACTCAAGAGTTCAATGTTGGTGCGATGAACCGGCCGGGTCGACAAGGCATGGTCGTCTGATTGATTGTGCTTCAACCGACGAGTGCTATATAATGAGGACATCTTGTACCGGACAAGTCCCTCAATCTCTCAAAATGTTTATCACACTCTATCTTGCCAGCTGCATCGCGGTCTCCATGGCGTTTGTGCATCCAGGCATTTGGCACAACAGCACGAACCTCGCTGAAATCAAGGCCAAATCCACGTCCACGAATTCCGTGTGGAAAGCCGCATACGCCATCTTTCGTGACAATTCCTACACATCTTCCAGTTATACTCTTGAGGGTCCTAATGCAGTCCTAAACACAACATCAACCGGACCTGCTGACCCTGTGCGTCGCTCCGTCTGTCCCAGTCTTCAGACTACTTACTCCTTCTAATTTAACAAAGGCCACCGTTCATCTGCAAAATGATTGCAAAGCGGCGTATCAAAACGCCTTGGCGGTTAAAAAGCTCCCTTTCAGATCCCCTTATGACTCGTCCTAATGTTATATTCTATGATCTCTAGTGGACGATCACCGGAGACGCAGCCCATGCAACCAAAGCAGCACAGATACTCGATGGCTGGGCGACTACTATGACTGCTATAGCGAATCCTGACCAAACTATCCTGCGGCTAGCAATTGGTGCGTCGCTCATGTTGCATTCTGTCTGGCTTAGCTTGCTCAGCTGGTTTTCCAGACGGCGCGATGCTCATCAATGCCGCGGAGCTACTCGTTCACACAGGTTCGGGTTGGACAGGTTCAGCTCGCTTTGGAGCCTGGATACAGAAACTTTTTCTACCGACTCTGCTCGGCTCCACTCACAGTTTTAATTGGGTCAGATATCCTCCCGAGTTTTGTAGACTAGAGACTGACAGCTATCGAATATAGGGGCAAGCACAAATGAAGAGTGAGTGAATTTCACATCGTGAGGGTGCATCTATTCAAGGGTGTAATATTTTGCCAGCCATTATGTCTGCTGGCGTATTTTTCGATAACCAAACGCTCTATCAATATGGTCTCGACTTGATCACAGGTGCTACGACTCAGAGCTCCACCCTATGCGAGGGCACCTGCTGCCTCGGGATCCAACAAGTAGGCCGCTTGGTCAAGTTCATCTCTCTCGAAGCCTCAGCTTAAACACTCATAGGCTATCGATCCCGAGCATGGGCAAGTCGGTATGTACTCTATGCTCCTTTTCAGCAATCGCGCAGTTTGATAAGTCGAAACCTCTAGGCGAATCTGGACGCGACCAAGGGCACACCCAACTCGAACTCGGACATCTGTCTGAATCCTGCCAGATAGCTCGTTCTCAGGGTGACGGAGGCGCCTGTTTTGCGACAAGCAGCAACCTCCTCGCTAAAGGCTTTGAGTATACTGCGGTTGTGCTTCGGGTATGTTTTTATCTGAAACTAAAGCGCATTGGTCATCTTCCTAACACTTTTATTCTCCTTTTACAGAACGGCACTGTGGTTTGGAATCCGGACGCGTTCGCAACGTGCAATGTACATATGTAGTTTTCTATATATCAAGGAACCGAACCGCTGACGCCTTACTTTCCTTAGGATATTTGGTGGTCGCGGAGCGCTCTGGCAGTACCTTCACTAGATCTCCGACCTGAATACGAACTGGTGAGCTATCATCTGTTTGCATCCTCTGCCCAGCGGCTAATAGTGTTTTTATACTCAGCCTTATGCATACTACCATTCGGTCGCGAAATTGAGTGTCGATAATATAGGCAAAATTGTCACACTCCAGCGGCCAGAGGGCCAAGAGCCCGCAGCAGGCTCTATCGCGGATTCGATTGGTTTTGGAACTTTGCTTTGGGCTTATTGAACGCCGAGTCACTTGAATTGCAACTACAGTTCAAATATATGTAAACATACGCATGGGAAAGCAATGAGACCAAAACGAGACGCTGGATAGTTAGCAGAACGGAACCCCGCGCGTCTGCGAGATGGTATGCATAGTGTTATATTCCGTGCAAAAATTGTATAGACACAGATTTAAATGCCGAATAATAGATGCAAGACTGCTGTCGCAAAGCACAAACGAATCGTTGCAGTCTGCAAAGCTATTGAATACAACCATGGGAAGAGGGTCACAGCCTCTGCACACGCCTGTAGAAATATGATTTCGGGGAACAATTCTGGACTAAACTAGTTGTGAAAGTGGAAAATGATATCAAAATATTTTTTGAGCCCTGGCACGCCCGAGACTATTGCGCCAACCATGCCATCCGGCCGAACAACTACGCAGTGGACGCTGTCCACCGGTGCTGCGTATCCTCTCCGTGCGTGGCCGTGCTTGTCGCATAATACGAGATCGGTACCAGTTCCGTGAGATTTGAAACCAGCAGGATAGATCACCACGGGCTGGATTGTTCCTCTCTGCGGCAAGTCAGCAATAAACCGAATGATCCCATTAACCACCGATCGTTCCGCTGGCGGAAAGAATATCAAGACTGTGTGCGCCGTGTACTTGAAAATCTGGAACAGGCTCCGCTCGACGGTCCCTCCTCCTTCTTGCCTCTCGACTAACTCCGGCACATCCGGGGCGCGGTCACCTGCTCCGAGCAGGATTGTTCCTTCGGAGTCATGACCATAAGCACCAAGTGTTTCATTAGTGCTCTTCGGTGTCTCTTGAAAAACGATAGAGCTCCATCGATAATTAACGTCGAGCTGATCGAGGCTTCTGCTGCGTTTCCAATGAGACTGATCGGCAAGGTCATCGGATTTAAATGTTTTCGTGTGAATTTCAGTGGTCTTGTCTAGCATTGCTGCAATCACTGGGAGTCGTTCCTCCGAATACGTCGAGAGTATATCAGGTGAAGACCGGTCAAGGACGACAGAGGCGAGTTTCCAGCCAAGGTTGAACTAGTAGTGGGGTTAGTAATCGTCTGGAGGGATAGGCGAATAAGCTCTGACTGAGTCTTGCACGGAAGAATTCATACCCTAAAATGATGGTCAGCACAACGTATTTGACTAGGATTTGCAAGAGTACCTGTCCTCCAACGAGGCTATGCACATGGGCGGCGTCTGCGCTTAATGGTCAAGCAGTTGCTTTTCAATGGACAACTTCCAGAACCATACCTCCAACTAGAAACGCGCGATCCTTCCTCATCTCGTCAACCATCCGGATATTCGGACTAAAACAGCACGAATAAGCGCGCGCGGTGGATAGACGGTTCAACCGACATATATTCCGAGACCCACACGATCTCCCGCAACTCGATATCCGTCCGTCCTGTATAGGTTCGAAAGAAGGCCCGAAATGTGTCTGGGTCAGAGGCGACCTTCTGGTGATCGAGCTCCGTCCCAGTCATCTGCACGCTGAAGAGATTGGTTTGTGTCTGACCCGGCCAGGCTAGTATGCTTCGCGGTGCTCAGAAATTATCCACGCATTTTGCACGGAAACCGTTTACTTACGTCCCGGTGCCTTGAGTCCACATGTGTATATGCTGCCGAAAGAGTTCAGATCTGGAACACGCGAAATTACAATAAACCCCCACCTCCAAGTCCAGACCATCAATAATTACATCCGACACAATGAGGTGATCTTCCTGCCGTGTTTCCCCAAGGAAAGAAAAGCCGAGCTCTTTCCGCACAATTCCTAATAATACCATATTCAACAATGGTGGATAATTTTAGAAAGAAAGCAACCTTTCGCGCCATCCGCTCCGACAAGATATTTGACATTGATAACGTCCCTCACGCTTTCAAGTTCATTGGAAATATGGGCACAAACCCGGTCCTCGTGTTGTTCAAATCCGAGTAACTTGGTTCCCAGCTCGATGAAGCACCCGTAAGTTTTGAGCCTTTCGCGAAGGATAGCCTCGACCTGGTCCTGACCCAAGAAAACGGCATTGCGCTGTCGCAAGCTCAGTGTGAATTTTTTTTAAAGTGGTCTCGAGAAAGACACATACGAATGGGCACGCCGGAGTTGGCTTCAAAGTTGGGGACATGACCCAAGTCCTATCCGGTTTAATCCCGTCTGGGAGCTGGTAGCTCTGGAAAGGCACCGGCTTCTGGGCGAGCTTGAGAACTTCGCCCAGAACACCGAGCATTTTGAATACTTCCAACGTTCGCGGCTATCATATTGTTAAATATTTTCAGCTGCGAAATCGAAAAGTAACGAACTGTAATTCCAGCACCGCGCCTACCGACTCGATAGGCGGGCTCCTTGTCGATAATGCGCACAGAAATGCCGGACATGGCAAGACAGAGGGCCAGAATGAGGCCAGATGGTCCAGCGCCGACCTAATGCCACTTGAGCGCTTCGGACCACACCAGACAAAGCACCCGGCGGCGAGAACTTACAATTAAAACATCGCAAGCGAATTCTAGCATGATGAGGGGAGCAGTTGGTCGTTCTGAATAGCAATTGGTCGGGGCAGTGCTCCAGCAGGGCGGTGGGTCCGGAGACAGCGGTGATCCGTTGCCAGCTCATCGTGTTCGAGTTCAAGGCACAGAAGGACTGCATGTTGTTCGATGTCGCGTCACTTGATTGACATGAATTTGTAGTCTCGAAAAATCATCAATATATTCCGGTAAGGAAAACAAACGACAGAAGAATTGCACCTAGAACCAATAATGGTCGTGCACTCGCCGCGTGCCGCGAGATGAATATCAGAAGCTGTTTGAGACCTCCAGAGCCAACGTGATGGTATCTCGGAAATCAGAATCCTTGATGTGCGAACGAGGAATGTGTTGACCTTTGAGAAAGACGTTTCAGCGGGAGTCGAACAGCGAATCCCGTCACATCACTGTATCGTGGTCACACCTACAGAAATCTCGGGCGACGGGATGGCCGCCATGTCAACGGGAAGGTTTCGGTATCTTGGCAGCACTGACTAGGTTTTCAGTGACTCCAAGATTTGCGGTCAAGTGACGCTCAAACTCCCTTCAACGGTTTCAGCAGTTCCGCACTGCATTTTTGAGCGAGGCAAATTTCTGCGTAATTTTCGCATTTGGTGAAGAATAGTGTTTGAAGAGCAAAATCCGACGAAATTTTCGAAATTACAGTCTTCAATTGGGATGTTGTGAGTCGTCGTGAGTGGTCCAGACTTAGGTCCAGAACACTACGAACCGCTGGCAACTGATCGGGAATGTAAATTCAGCGAAATGTATTGTCTCAAGGATGATCACTTACTGTTGACAGATCGCCCGACACCATCGTCTCGACCGCCGTCTGCTGCGAACATCCCGTCGAAAGAAAGCTCCAGAGCCCCGACGGAACGGGACGGATACTTACCCGGGCACGAGGCCTGTAGAACCGTCTGAACGGGGGGCGGCATTCAACCAACCCAGTGAAGAAACTCGCTCGCTCGCCTTCGATAAGAGGTTCTAGGGATTTATGTGTGGGCATGTACGGTGATTCCGCAAAAGAAGTATGATGGTGACTTCGGTTGACTGCGGCAAGGGAAGCTGCATATGTTGGCAACTTGAAATATAAATGGATATTTTTGACACACAGTATAGACCTCTGCGGCAGGGCTATCCAAGACGAGTGGAGGTTGGTTCCAAGGTTATACCGAGCATCGAGCGGTTCCGGGGCCAGGTTCATCGAGGAAGGGCCTCCGCAAGAAGTCTTGCAAAGGGCACGGCCTGAGGCGCATCGCCGAAAGCCTCGAGATTCAAATACGTATTATATGCTGGGAGAGTTGGCCAAGGCGTCTGGAGGATGGAATTTTCTTTTGGATCGGCAAGTGCTTCGGAGAGTGAGGCGAAAGAGGAAGGTTGATTGAGTGATCGATGATCACTGATCACTGATCGTTGATTCGCAGTCAATGTCATTGAGTCCTGACCTCGACCTCACCCAAACCTCAACCTCGCTACGAAGTTCGAATTCGCCGGATGAAGTTTGGCCGAAAGTTGAAGCTCGCGTGAGCTGTGTTGAGTTGAAGGCGTCGGGCTCAAACTTGAATCACGACTCCTGGCAGCCTAGAACGCAAGAGCCGTTGGGCTGTGCCTTCACCGCCTCATCCGGCCTCATCCCATGCGGGCTGAACTGCCCGACATATTACAATCCCTTGCATCGAGACGAACGACTGAATGGCACTTTTCGACACGGTCGTGCTCAGCGTGGGTTTCTTTGGAGCAAACAACTTGAAGATCAAATGCGCGGCGCCGTTAAACTTTGGTGAGCCTTTGTCTCTCTTTATTTGAAAGGTACTCACTGCTGCAGAAAATGGACAACGGATTGTGTATGGGACGGAGGACGGAGTCTACATCTCAGACCAACATGAGGTCAGCAAGGATCCGATAAAGGTGCTTGCGCTGCTCGAGGTCAGCCAGATCGATGTCCTCGAAGACTACCAGCTCCTCGTTGTACTCTCAGGTGCGCACACCAGCTCCTTCCGATGTTTTCCGCTGATCCTCGCCGCAGAGCGCGAGGTACTGACCTTCCCATTGGACGCGTTGGACCCGATGGACCACACGGCAGGTCTCAAGCAGGCGAAGCGCATCTCGACGGACACGTCCTTCTTCAAGGTCGGGCGCTGCCTCGACCGTGTACTCGTGACCATCGTTAGGCCGAAACCGTCGAGGACGGTTTTCAAGGTCTTCCAGTACACGAACGGTACGCTCAAGCCGTTTAGGGTGCGTTTCACTCCATTGCGTTGAGGAGAGTGCTCACAGACACATTCTGTGGACAGGAATTCTTTATTGCGGTTGAGGCAACGTCGATGCATTACCTCAAGACACGGATATGTGTCGGGGCCTCCAAGGGCTTCGAGGTTGTCGATCTGGAGTCGCTGGAGACGCAAGGACTCCTCGACCCCGCCGACAAATCGCTGGACTTTGTCTTGAAGCCAAAGCCGAGGCTGCGCTTTTTCACTTCAGCACGGGATGTATCGCGCCCCATGGCAATATATCGCGTAAACGCTGATTTTTTACTATGCTATGATCGTGCGTCTCGTTCTTGGCGCTGAATGAGCCTGTTAGCTGACATATCATGGATAGAATTTGCCTTCTACATCAACAAATCCGGACAACGTTCCCAAAATGAGTTTATGGTGATTGGAAGGAAAAGCCTACAGGATTCGGTACGTCTTTCTTCCTCGCGTTTTATAACAGTGTACTCACAACGGGGACAGCATTCCACCGGCCCTACCTGCTCGCTTTCTTGCCATCGTACGTCGAGATCCGGCACATTGAGACGGGGCTCGTCTCGCAGATGATCCCTGGCTCGAATGTCCGGCTACTCTTCGCAGACACGCCGCCATCGGTAGACAACGGCGGCGGGATGGTCATGGTCAGCCCGCCGACGGGTTGCAGAATGGCGACGAAATCTTAATGACCTCGGAGGACCGCATCATCGCGGTCCGCTTGGCCGCGTGCGGGCAAGGTGAAGTTCATGCCTGATGATGCATCGACTGCTGGTAACGTTTCACCCTGCCTTCGGGCTGGCTTCCTCGCTGCTCTTTCTCAGTCTGTTATTATTCTTATAGTTTTCCTGCTTTTCGACGAATTTGGACTTACTGGACTTTGAATGTCGGGTGTATACCGCAATTAACAGATTACGTGAGCGATTAATCGATTGCGCGGGCGTCTGAGTTTAAATTGTCAGGCAAACCGAGCCCTCAAACACAATGGGACAGGCTTGAAGATGAATCCAACCTCGCCGGGCTATTCTGAATTTCCGATCAACAGGATACTTTCGGTTTGGAGGTGAATCGTGGGCACTTTATCTTTGGAATACGCAACGGCTAAGATCGAATAAAAACGAACCGAGTCTGTGCCCAGTCATCCGGTCCGTGGCATCTCAGGGCATCTCCTACTTGAAGGCATGGATACCGGCCTTGAGACCGGCTATCCACTGTTTCAATTTATCATTACCCCGCTCCACGAATATTTACGGTAACGGCAACTATTTCTTGCTTCAACTAGCCGATATAAATTTAGGTTGCGAGTCTGCTTGTTTCCACGGGCTCCTAGGACGTTTGACATCGTGACGCCTAGTATGTTCGCGTACTGCGATACCAGGCAGCCCAGGTGATTCAACCTAATAAATTGAGTGATATATTAATCTTGCATTAATCAGTGGTGGGCACTGTTTGTATGTCCCTCAACCGCCCGTATTTATTCTGGGAAGTCACATTCAATTTTATAAGTGGCACGAAGAGTCGTCCGAAGCCTTTTACAATTCTATGCTCCGAGTCCGCTATACAATATACCGGGTCTTGTTGTCCTCTTATTGGTACGACACCAAAATAAGTTTGTGCCATGACAGGCGGCTTGCTGCTGTAATTCCGCACATCGACTCCGGAGGAACATTTCGCCGTCCGTGACATGGAGATTGACATTATACATTGTCTTCCTCATTGGGATGGATAAGGCAGGATAAATATAGGATGGTTTCAAGCGTCAGACGGTAAAGTGATGAATGTTAACGAAAGTTTTGCACGGATACTCATACATCTCGTCTCTGATTCATTTAACAGGGCGGGAATAAGTCTCTCGAACGATTTAACATGCCAACGCCCCCCTGCTGAAGAGGCTGAGCTGGAAGAATCTTCGGAAGCGAAGTCAATCAGGTACGAGCTCCGTAGACCGTCAAATCGAAGTTCCTCCTCTACCGGTTCCTAAAGTACCCACTACGCCGAAACCGATCCCGCTACCTAATGCTTCTCCGTTCCTCCCACCCACTGATCTATGCCTCGATAACTCAGCCTCTACAACACCCGCAACGCTGAATGGGTCCATCTCAAACGGAGCACCGTACTACGCACCGCTGGTGGTTGGCAACGCTGTGCCACAGGACGATTTTTCAAAGGACCTACGCGGAGCATTGGCCTCTGCAGCGACGGATCCCAAAGTCGGCAAAACTGACAAGGCCCTGATGAAATTGGGTGCGTGAAAGTGATCGCTGCCGCGGATTCGAAAGCTCACAAGGGCTTGTAGAAAACCGGGTCGCGGGTGCTATGGAGATGGAAAACAAGGGTGTTGTGATTGTGTCTGGTATTAAGACGGGACTGGACGCTGTGGGCGGGATGGAGGCTATCGAGAAAAATCTCAGCTCGTTCGCGGAAGGGATGCCTGTTTTAATGCAAGCACTTGACGAAATTGCCAAGATCCACCCGTGCGTCATCCTTTCCGTCTTTCTTAGCCTGTCAGGAACTGACCAAACCTTTCAGATTTATTCAAAGTACGTCCCCTCTTCATGATCTCTCTCTTTTCTTCTTATCGTGGTTCAGTTGCGGTCACGGCATTCCAGGCGGTTTGGGCATTGGAGCAGAAACGCCGCGATAACGACCGAAAAGTACTCGCATTGCATTTGGAAATAAAACAGATGATGTCTGTTTTGAGGCAGTGCGTGTTTCTGGCATCCGAAGTGACTTTTCCCTCTAATCCTCTTCAGGCTCCAAAATGTCAGAGACGCAGAGGCTAATGGGTCGACGATCGAGGACCGAATGGGGAAAATAGTCAGAGGCGCGGCAGACGACATCAAAGACTGCGCCAATGGTATGGAAATTGTCGTCTTGAACCACATCCACCGACTAACACCTTTTTTTTCCCTCGCAAGCGTGCGACACGTATTCCAAGAAAAAACTAGTCGGTGGGGTTACCTCTCCCTGGTTTTTTCTAATCTGAATTTGGAAGCAGTCAAGGTCTTGAAGGGTCCGATTTGGGATGTAAGGCTTCTGAAATTCGTGGAAATCTTCGCGAAACGCCGTTCAGATTTCGAGTTCGCCCTATCGATCCATACCTCGCTCGCTGTCGATGCGATGAACGCGAAGATGGATTTGATGCTGAAACTTTTTCAAAGGCTCATCACTCCCGAACAGAAGGAAATGGCTCGGTCCGTCGTAATTTTTTTGTTTTTGTTTACCTTGCGCTCATGATCTTAGGTATTCCAAACAACTTGAACAGGGCGGAAAAGCATGTCTAGATGACGATGAGAAACTCAAACAGTTGAACGACTGGGAGAACAATTTAGGTGGTTCTCTAGGAAAAGGCACAAAAACCATCAAACGCTCAGACTTGGACGACCTCAAAGAAGATCTCCGAACTGACCCAGATGAATCCATTCAGCAGAACATGACCAAGTTCGCGCGGAAATTTGATGTTCAGATGCGTCAGATTGTGTTCGTTCCGTTTTACACCGGACTTGGAAAGCTAGTCTAATTATGATGGGCATAGGGATGAGATGAGTCACGTCATGAAACACCAAGGAGACCGCATCATTAGCGCTGTGACTGCAGGGCCTCACGATAAAATCATCGACCGTGTGAGTACCGCCATAAATCTCTTAATGATGCTCATACACCTTTCTACATTAAGGACGTCCACAGCATATGGAAGGATATGGTGAGAGGATGTGAATTTGTCCTTGATCCTCATTCTGATTCAAAGAAGGGCTGGCGCGGTAGTGTTAAGACTCGCCGTTTCGTAATGGCGTTGCGCGACTATTTTCAAGAGAATCACAATCATGAATCCGCCAATGGAGAGCCGGGTTCCCACGTGAAGGCAGACGATTGGGCTTTGCAATATATCGAGTATGTCCGGCGAGGGCGATTGAGTCACAGGATCCCCAACTCTGATCTTCTTTAGTGTTGTTCGCGTCCAGCCAGTTTCAGAGGCAATAGATGGTGAACATCTCTCCTAGCAGAGTATATATGCGGTGGCTCATGACCACTACAGATGACGCATCGGGCTTTGCCACAGTGGGTGAAGTGAATAGATTCACGAGCATGCGGCCGAAGGATTGGAGGTACGTTGGGACCCATCTGTCTGGTCCTCCGCGGACTGACAGGATGGGAAAACAAAGCCTCCCCCATTGGATTGCGTATTGGGCCATCGGGCATCACCAAGCGATGACCATTTATGTACAGAAAATCAACGAGCTTATGGCAAAAATGTTTGCTATACTGCCAAGAATTCGCCGGACAAACAAGTCGCTCGCCAATGGGTACCTCACGCGGGTCCACTCAAGGGTATATGTCCTCACGGAGGCTGTAAATCCCTGCTATGTAGACGACGCAAGT
Source organism: Mycena leptocephala (assembly GCA_029378395.1). Lineage (NCBI taxonomy): Eukaryota > Fungi > Basidiomycota > Agaricomycetes > Agaricales > Mycenaceae > Mycena > Mycena leptocephala. The sequence goes on from JARJLF010000214.1 coordinate 83,782, forward strand.
CGGTTTCCGGACTCTGGAAAAGTCCAACTCTAATTGAGTACTATTAGGACAGGTTCACGGCTTATATCAAAACCGAAGAAGTGCGAATTCGAGGTAAGTGCCGGGGCGACTTGAATATCAATATTAATACATATATTGCCCACAGGCTATCTCGAGGCCGTCCACTACGATATCGATGCATCTAATACCATTGAACTTGTGACAGGTTTGTTCTTGTCCTCTTTTCGCTTGGGCTATTAACTGTTTCTCTTATTCAGGGAAAGGTCGCATTGATAGAGTGAGTCTTTTAATTCATGTGGCGTTAAACCAATAGTGATTTGTCAGTATGTCCTTCTTCTCATTTATCTTCTTCTTGAACGGCACTTCGAGATATTCCGCATTTTCCAAAAGCGGAAGGGCCATCCTAAAGAGTTGTCGGGGGCGGCGGATACATTAGAATGCGTATTTCATGCCGTTTCTCAGCAATTCGACCAGCTGCGATGTCGGTTTTTCTTTTCTCTGCTGGTCTGATATCACTCATTGTGGCCCAGCGATCTTCAAGCTGCAGAAGTTAGATCTGAAGCAACAATTCAAATCATTCGCGTTCGGTTTGGTGCGTGAATATCCCCTAACTTTTTGCAAATACCGAAACATCGAACAGTATCAATACATGAACGAACCGGATTTGCTAGTTCAGAATGTGTGAGTCAGCTCTCTCGAAGCGAAGCTCTGATGTTCTATATCCATGTTAGTGACTTCGAGGAACGTACCTACGACGACAGCGCAGAGGCAACAGACATAGATGCGACCAAGATATTGAATTATCCGCTTGACCAGAAGCGACTTGATTTTGATGCATATGCTCCTTTGAAAGCCGAAGTACAACGGAACGTTGACGCTCCCAACGTGTTGCCCGCAGTCGCGGGAATGCTCGGGGTATGGCACGGATTTATATACTGGCCCTCGTGGCCGTGGCCAAGCGAAGGGATGTCTTCTTTGGTTCTCACACCGTCCTCGACGCAGGGTGAAGTGCAGTACTTCACCGCCGCCGACCGTGCCACTGGCACTGATTTTAAAATTGATGGCGAGGGCCGCGTGGGCGACGAGCCGGGCACTGTGTCGATATCCTTCAAGCGCTCTTTCCCTCGCCATTCCTCACCGCAGTACTACACCGGAACCTGGACCGCAGCAACAGAGACGCTCACCGGTACAATTGGATTCTCGCAAGATCCCGCGACGCACATGGGGCTCTTCGTGTTCAAACGCATTGCCCCAGAGTACACCTGCTTCACGCCCAGACCGGTGGAGCTCCAAAGCAACAAGCCGCGCGCACTTTGGATATTTGCAATCGCTGCTGTGAGATTCGACGTCCGCCGTAATCGGTGGTCTTGGTCATATTTCAAGGAGCGGCGGGACGCCAGGCGACGATTCATTGAGTTGTATATTCGCAGTAGCTTCGGCCCGCCAATGACTAGCTCGGAACGCGAAGAATGGGGCCGTTTGTTGAAGACATTAACGACAGCGGACAGGTCAGAATGAAATGTTTCGATTATTACCACTTGATTTCTCAAATCCTCTAGGCGCTTTTATCATAGCCTTGGGGAGCGGAAAATACGTGCGACGACCGACCACAAGTTCGTGTTTCAAATCTTTTTCAACCTCCGATATTCATTTGGTGGGGCAGTGTTGATTGCAGCAACTGCAAGGGAAACATCGGTGGGGCTCGCCTCAGTTGCCTGGTCTGCCAGGTAAGGCAGAATGGGCAGAAGGCGAAATCAATCTCATGGACATTTTATAGATGAAGGATAGATTTAAAACTGTGGATTTCTGCTCGACGCCAAGCTGCGTCTCGAACCGCGTCATGTGGGAAGACATGGAAAAGCCGCACTTGCCGCACCACGACCTAGTCAAGTTGCGGCGGGTGGTGCATACATGTCAATTTGGCAAGACATTTCGTGAAGCCAGAGAAGCGCTGAAAAATGCGCGGGCGTTTTTCATGTCTTCCTCCGATGGCATGGAGCGTAATTTGGAGTCCACCGCGCTGGTCCCGCATATGCAAGATGTATCCAGCGGCCCTTTATGCATTGTCTGCAAGAAACCGGTGTCACAGCCGTGCTGGTATTGTGTACAGTGCGGTGACCAGAGTTTTATTTGCTGGAAGTGCGATGCAAAAGATGATCTCAAGTTCGGAAAACATGCAAAAGATGATCTCAAGCTCAGAAAACATGACCCCCACTCACATGACCTCGTGCGGGTTCAGGAGCTGGTGGAAGACAAGAAACTATCGATTGAGGAGCGACTTGTGGGATTGGAAGAGCGATTTTCGAAGCACGAGAAAAATATGGAAGACCGACTGGGACGAATAGAGGCGTTGCTGGAACAGCATTTGAACAAATCAGGATCCGCTTGATTATCTATTCGCTGTAATGAGATCATCCCTTTTAGCACATCTCAAAATGGAGTGACTTTGGGTCCTAGACATGCGGCGCGCCGGCCGCCGCGGAACGCGATTTGCCCAAGACTCGTTCGAACGTTGTGGCAAGTAGAAATGGACAACAGCTGAGATATAAGTTCCCAGAATCCTAGGTCAAGGATCGCGGCAGGCTGATAGATACTTGAAAACCACTGTAGATGAGAAGGCTTGAAGCACACAACCGATCATTATTTAAGAGGCAACCTCAGCTTGTATTAAACTGAAATAACCGCCAATGATTGGCTCGAAACACGAAGAATGGGGTCGTTTACTGAATACATCAACGACAGCGGGCAGGTCAGAATGAAATGTTTCGATTATTACCATTTGGTTTCCTAAATCCTCGAGGTGCTTTTATCATAGCTTTGGCCAGCGGAAAATACGTGCGACGACGGACCACAAGTTCGTGTTTCAAGTCTTTTTCGACCTCCGATCTTCATTTGATGGGGCAGTGTTAATTGCGGCAACTGCAAGCGCAGCACCAATGAGGCTCTAATCAGTCGCCTAGTCTGGCAGGTATAGCTGAATGGCTGAAGACAAAATCAAACTCATGAATATTTTATAGATGAAGGATAAAATTTAAACCATGAATTTCTGCTCGACGCTGGGCTGCATCTCGAATCGTGTCGTGTGGGGAGAGATAGTCACGAAAGGCCGCACTTGCAGCATAATGACCCAGTCAAGTTGCAGAACCTAGAAGACACTAATTCGCATAGAGGTCAATTTGGCAAGACATTTCGCGAAGCCAGAGAAGTACTGAAAAATGCGCGAGCATTTTTCAAGTCATCTTCCGATGGGACGGAGCGCTGGTCCCGCATGTGCAAGAATCGGCAAGATGTATTCAACAGCCCTTTATGCTCTGCCTGCAAGAAACTGGCGTCCCAGCCGTGCTGGTATTCAAGTTGCAAGAGTTTTATTTGGTGGGAATGCGATGCAAAGTCTAAAGATGATCCGAGTCTCAAGTTTGAAAAACACGATACCAACTCATGGGTTCAGGAATTGGTGGAAGAGAAGGATCTATCGATTGACGAGATTTCAAGGAGCGGTTAAAAGGCTGTTCGAACTTCGGGCCGTTTCCCACGGTGTCAGTTCAAAATTAGCAAATGAGCGCCCAAACGTCACAGCACAGCAGCCGACATAGTTCGGGCGGACGCACAGCCCTCTTACTTTTACCTTCCCCCCCATGCCGCCTTTGGCTCGAACGGACACCCGCGCAAGTGTACACAGTTGGTGGTCGGATAGCAATCCCCTGCTCAAGGGCCCGACGATCAATCTGCATGCCGTGGCAAAGCCTCTGATGAAGCGGATGTATCACCGGCAGGCAAAAGAATTCATCGGGAAGAATCGAGGCAACCCGCTTTCGACAGAGACGGTGGAGATCTACTCTTCATATTTTCCGTAGGCATTTGATGTTTTATTGCCAGTGTGTAGGCTTGTCTTGTTGACTAATCAATGGTTGTAGGTGGGACTTTGTCTCGTGGGCGACCAAGGCCTCCATTCTGTGGGAACTGGCCAATACGATTTATGTGTCGGAGGTCAACGCGCGCGCGGTGATGGAGTCGCCTGTTTTCCAGTACGCTTGGCAAATGCTTGGGTCGTCAGACCCCGTGGCGAGGAGTTCATCGTGCAATTTATTGGGCAGCCTGGCGTGGTACGAGTGCAGTATCCCACCCATCTTGGAGATGCGGGGCTGTGAACGACTTTTGTCTCTATTGCAGTGAGTTTGGTACGGATTCTATTTAACACCTATCTCAGTTAATATGAATATGAATATGAGAACATGTTGGACCGGAAGCATTAGCCACGATTGCACGTTGGCTGGAGGGGGCACAGGCTATAGTAGATGCAAAAGGCAGGAGCACATCTCAAAATTACTCAAATCACAGAGCTCGGGGGTTGTGGAATGGGCCTGCAGGCTCGTCGCAGAGCTTGCCAGTCATGAGCCCACTGTGCTGACCATTTTGGAGTTGGATTTGTTGAAGCAGCTTGTGGTACTTGCTGGGTGAGTCGTTGTATCAGACATATTATCTTGTAAGAAATTCAATGTTGAAACTGTGTGTTCCAGGGAGCGCTCCTGGTCTGCGATCGATGCCCTTCACGCAATTAGTGAATGGTCCGATGGTGCTGCAGCACTTGCAGATGCCGAAATATTTGACGAGCTTCAGCACCTAGACTATGATCACACTCATCTACCCAAACTCCTTGTCAATATTGTTCAGTACAAGTTGGGAAAGCCAGACTCTGTGCCCGAGGGAGTTGATTCGATAGTGACATAATATATATTTGTTCTGGATCGCAATCATTTAATTTTGCTTCAGGTTATAGGCGACTATTAAGTTCTTGCTTCAACTCACCGCTCCAAAATGTAGGTATAGGTTTCAAGTCTGCGTTTCCAACGGGTTCCCAGAAATTTTATCTTATCTCAGACCCCGCCTCGTCTGACCTTCCCGGGTTTGGAGGTGCGTTGCGGCGTCTAATACATATATATTTTCCAGCTCATTTATTCATTTCCTGCTCATTCTTGGAAGTATAGTCTTGTCATCTCTATATACATCCTGCGTGACTCCAACGCCGCTGAGCAGATGTTCCTCGAGCCGGCACCTGGAACGATTACACCGTCTCCTCCGTCCGACGTTCGTGAGGTACGTAAAAATTAATCTAGCGTTCCCGGAAGTTGAACCACCCATCATATGCATTTGATCTAGGCCGGTATTTCACGAAGGTCGCGGACCAGGCGCCTGTCAGTGTCTGATCTCGCCGGAACGTGCGTGTGTGATTGTGTGGAATATGGACGTCGACGATGGGTCTGACCGCCCCTTGAATCTCGTTTGTATCCATCGCTCTCTCCTCCTGGACTCCTTCGTTGACTTGTTACACATTTCCTGCACTTTGACGTCTCTGTCGACAGACTTCAAGATTTAACAGCACAAGTCGCACGATCGACCCCATCCGGTCCATTTACTTCCCGCAACGCCTCGACCTGTCCCCTCCTGCAGCACTCCCGCAGCACTCCCGCAGCTTCCTTCCCCACACATGTCAACCTCGAACGAAAATCTAGTTGTACTTACGACGTGCCAGACCTCTCCCGTACGCCTCACGTCATTCCCTTTCTCTGCTTCCCCCTAGATATCAATCCAGACTGGACCAGTAGTCGCCCAAAATTTGTGCCGTAAGTTTAACCCCATGAAATGACCGGAAAAATAACCGACGCTGGCAGCCCCTTCTAATTCTGAGATCTGAATCCGCAGCCTGAGATATTAATCATCAAGTACGGTTTCCGTCCAGGAGATAATATCATAATAATTCGTCGCAAAAATGGGTTCCAGTTCCACCTCTGAAATTAATTACCTCCAAGTCTTTCGATCGGCCAAAATCTGACAGGGCGCAGTTCAAATTCAAATGATATCGATGAATGCCAAACATCGCTTGTTTTGCGCAGCAACCTAAATGGGCTCACAGCCCTACCTCTCTCATCTCCCCCCCATGCCGCCTTTGAGTCGACAGGACACCCCCGCAAGTGTGTTTAGTTGGTGGACGGACCCCAACTCGTTGCTCGAAGACCTGATGGTCAACCTTCATATGACGGCAAAGTGGCTGATGATGTCGATATATCACCACCAGGCATTAAAATTCATCAAGAAGAATAGAGCCACCCAACCTTCAACACAGACGGTGGAGACATACTTGTCCTATTTTCCGTAGGTGATGATGTTGCGTGAGCTCCAAGCCTTGGTCGGTGTGATGTTATCACTCTAGCTCGGACTATGTCTTGTGGTCGACGAAGATCGCCATTCTGCGGGAGCTGGGTGACAGAGTTGCAACATCCGAAACTGCGCGCAAACAGTGGTGGATTCTCCAGGTTTCCCATACATTGGGGAAATGCTTGGGTCACCAGATCCTGAAACATGTACTTGGTCTGCATTCTATTCCACAAACTGGCACAGTACAAATTCACCATACCGCCCATCTTGGAGACGAAAAGCCACGAGCGACTTGTGGCTGTCCTAGAGTGAGTTTGGCCATGACATCCATTTTCTTTTGACGCAGATTTTCATCTTATGCAATTGAATCAGCGGTCAACACGCTGTGGCTGTCTGGTGGGCCATTTACGCGTTAGCCCAGATTGCGCAATCTCCGGACGGCGCGCAGGCTATAGTCGATGCAAAGGTGCAGGACCATATCTTGAAATTACTCAAATCATGGAACCAGGGGGTGGCGAAATGCACCTGCTTGCTCGTCACGAGCCTCGCGAGCCACAAGCCCACTGTGCCGGCTATTTTGGACTTGAGTCTGTTGAGGCAGCTCGTGATACTCGCAGGGTAAGTCATTGGCTTCGCTCAGACAAGTCCTATCTCGTAGGAAACGATGATGACCCTCGCGTTCTGTTCTAGGAACAACGTCTTGAACGCGATCTTTGCGCTCCGCCGAATAAACCAATGGCGGATGGTGGTGCAGCTCTTGCAGACATAATGTATTTGAAGAGCTTCAGGACCTAGACTATGATCCCCTTGACCTATATGAACTCCCGGTAATAGTACTGGTACAAACCGAGAAAGGACTCCGGAGTTGATTTGTGACGGAGATAATATATTTGTACTGTGGTTTAAATCTGCATCAAAAAATCTGGACTGGAGGCAATGCATGCGGCAGAGTCAAGAATCCCGCCAAGCAAATTCGAGGCCAGTAGCCCTTGGCCATCTCATTTGTTCTCGTCCTGAAGAAGATTCTAGAGGAAAGGAGGTGAGTATTACAGATCGTGGATATCGACGTTGAGAAGGTTTGCGCGGCGCTGAAAAGGAACGACCGGCCAGTTGATGCAACCGGGTTTAATTGTAATTGTGATCATCGCTCGGAGGCGACATGTCAAAAATGCGTGCATTCAAGTGATTACTGTAACCCGGTAGCCAAATGAAAGGTCGAAGTAAGTAAGATTCAGACGTACCAAACAATCGAAGTAAGAGTCAAGTGTTTGAGAATTTCTTAGCGGACTGTAGTGGTGCTATACATGAGGTTGTACTGCTGCTATCTCTCCAGTCGGTCCAATTCCAATGTGGCCATGCGGCTGGGTCTGGAGCCTTCGGGGTGGAGGACGAGGTCGCCGGTTTATGAATTCCGTCTTGGTCGGAAACTTGAAGTTTGGAGGAAGCGAGGCGGAGAGCTGGACATATGTAGCGGGCGGGGTGGGGCGTGGTGGAGCGAGCTAGGCTTTTATGTAGGTTAGGTAGGCAAGGAATAAGATAAGATAAGATAAGATAACAATGAGCCAACGACTCGAAAGTTCGAAGCAGGAAGCAGGAATCAGGTACGCACCCTCTCGCGAGTTCTTCTCGTATGGGTACGGGTACGGGGGTCCGGCCAATCCGGATCCGAGGATAATGCGCGCGTCCGACGTCCGGTGGGGACGCTGGCGGGTGTGAGGCGACTCGATGAGAGCGAGAACAAATTTCGAGTAGGTTTGCAAAAGTCATTTGACTACCGAGTAGCCCAAACTCGTGCCCGTACGCGTTTCATTAATGCAAACCAAACAGGGGTATCAAGAAAGACGCGCAGATAGATGTTGAGCTTGACGCCCTGCAAGTTTACAGTGTAACCTTGAGCTAGCTTCTTCTTCACAATCTCCTCAGCTGCTTCGCGCTGTGACGCGCGGACCCGGTGCCGTTTCCCTTTACACTTGATTCGGACGCCCCATGCCCGCCGGACGCGAGTGTGCTGCCTTTGGCCATGTTCGATCCGCCCATTGGGTGACGCGGTCCTAGTGGCGCTTGATGTGCGATGTGCACTTGGCGCGGGACGAGCCTGAAGGTGGTACGGGGGTCTATAGAGGACGGGCACGGGGGTAGCGGCCGGAGTGTTGTTGAGAATGGTGTCTGAGCTCGGAGCTGAGGCCAAAGGAGGAAAGAGAAACTTCCGTCGGCACGTCCTTTCTACCAACTTCTCCTTCGCCGTCCCGTTGCGTGGCACCGGGACTCCGTGGCTTGGCCCCAACCCACTCGCCCCCAAGCTCATCGAGTGCACGGAGTGTCACGGCTCCGATCACTACAAGGAGGACTGCCCGATTCTCAACTCGGACGCCTACCGCAACGCGCGAGGCATCGCACCTGTGAGTGCCAATCCTGTCGCAGCGGCATCTTCCCTCTCGTTCACCCCGGCGGCACCTACGCCTGCTCACAACTCGATCGGAGGCGCATTCCGTGGAGGCGGACGCGGATTTATTCGTGGGGGCTTCGGCGGATATAGTCGTGGCCGCGGACGCGGGGGTTTTGGTCGCGCAAATGGTCACGGATATTCACCATATTACGCGTGAGTTAATTACCTGTCCCTTTCTCTTCCCCACCCTTGCATACCTTCGTTCGTTATGATGTAGTTTATATACTCTCCCTCTTCGTTGACCACTCCCGTCTGCCGAGCCTTCGTACTACGGTCTCCTTCTTCCACTCTTTCGTTCATCTATTACGATCTCTTCTCGCCTTTGCACAATCCTACTAGTACACAGTTGACATACCTGTGTTATATTGTACGTATATATCTCGCTACTCAATGTGTATGAATTCTATTGAGTTATACTTTATGTGTTGAACATTTAAATTAAAGGAAATTGAACCGCGTTCCCAACCAACACACAGTAATACTCGAACGCACTTATTGAAATCCATTGTATCCAAACCTCAGACGGCGGTCTTTAAGCGTACCTCACCATGCAACACACCCAAAATGAAATTCGACTTAGTACCGTGGGCCCTCTTGGAACACGAGAGGGCTTCGGGGACGTGGTACATCCCTCTCGTCAGTGCCTGCAGGCTGCGAGTTCAGAGAGTGAAATCAGCAGGAGTCGGGGTGATCTGGGGCCTAGCCCTGACTACCCAAAACACGGCCCTTTCTGTGATAGCTCTGCTGCTCTGGCTGCTATGGCGGCAAGCGAAGAGCACACAACCCGTCCCTCTCCACTTGTGACAGGTACCTCCGACACTGACTCACCATGGTTGATCCCGTCTTCCATGATGAGTGGTGAACTAGGTTCTCAGTCCAGTGTCCTTTTCGGACAAAGCATAAATTCATTCTCAAACCAGGTAGTGGGAGATGGAGAGGGACTTGAAAGTTCCCGCATACAGAATACAAACATATCAGTGAATGCAAACTTGAACACGGATACAGAAATTAACCCAACTCTACCAAACCTAGGGCCTCAGCATTCGCAAAATGATACAAGCATATCCAACGAAGATAGTTGGGAAGAAATGATCGCAAACATACGAAGGAGAAACAAACCTCCTAAACTCCCGCGCGGCGGAAAATCAACCAAGACGAACCTTACCCTCGGGTCCCTTAATATCAACGGTAGGGACAGTAACAAGTCTATGTCCAGTGTTGGGCACAAATTTAGTTATTTGAAACAGACGATGGACGAAAATAAGATAGGAATCCTCGCAATTCAAGAGTCACACCTTGATGTCGACGGCTCAGTGCAATTCAATAATGTCTTTCAACGTTGGTTTAAGCTCATTAATTCTGGACATCCCACAAAACCTAACTCTACCGCTGGGGTTGCATTCGTGCTCAACAAAAAATTCCTTGACACCGACAACTACCGCGAACATGTATTGATACCAGGACGTGCACTCCTCATTTCGATTCCTTGGCACCAAGGCGAAACTTTGACTCTACTAAACATCTATGCCCCAAATAGCGCTGCTGAAAGGCGTAAATTATGGGATGATCTATGGGAAACATGGGTATCTGACCACACTCTACCTCTACCCGATATAACTCAAGCCGACTGGAATTTTGTGGAAGACCCCATGGACCGCTCTTCCAATACCGCGGACGATGTCCCGGCCTCCTTTAAAAGGCTGAAAGCCTTGTTTCGCTGGCAAGATGGTTGGCGGACAACCTTCCCTGACACGAGGGACTACACATGTTGGCAACACCGCAAAGATGACAACAGTGGACTTGTCATTAGCTCATACTCAAGAATCGACCGTACTTGTGTTGACAGTCATAAATTTGACCAGTTCAGAGACTGGAGTATCAAACACTGCCCAGTGAAAACTGATCACCGATTAATCCTTACCCAGTTAACCTGCAGACCGGAAGTTCAACATGGTCAAGGCTGATGGAACATGCCTATTTACCTTCTCAAAACACCAAAGTTCATGATTCGCGTCCAACAATTGGCCAAGGACTTAATTGAAGCTGTTGAGGGCGTTGAGCAAGACGAAGACTCTGAAGAAGACATACAAACTCTCTGGGCTAGATTCAAGTCTGGAATCGTTGAATATGGCCAACACTGTACGCGGTACGTGACAAATGAATACACCCGCAAAATCCGAACCTGGAAAGCGCAATTGTTGATTATTATCCATGACACTGATATGCCCCTTGCCGATCGCTGGGATGCTATCACAATGCTGGAAGATAAAATTGAGACTTGTCAGCGAGAACAAGCCGAGGAAAAAAAGGCTATGTTGAACACTCGATATGATGTTGAAGGTGAGACCTTGCGAACAAATTTCTGGACTCATTCCTCGAATGGATATCAAATACGCGACTCAATTCATGAGTTCAAGATTGAATCTGATTCAGATTCAGCAACAAAAAAATTCGAAAACAGGCCGAGACACATGGCACAAATGGCCCGAGACTACCATAATACCGTCCAGGCAAAAGATCTGCCAGAGGAATATGGCTGACTGATGGCAACTGAAATGGTGTTGGAAAAATGTGAGGTACACCTCTCTGAAGACCAATACCGCCAAATGGACAAAGAACTCACCGGAGAAAATATTCGAGAGGCCCTTAAATTTTCAAAAAATGGCAAAGCACCTGGCCTGGATGGCATACCATATGAATTCTTCCGAATGCTCGACATCAAATCTCAGCAAACAAAAGGAACCTTGCAAGTAACATTTGATATCATGAATTTCCTTGCGAGGCTTTACACACACATTGAGGCCAATGGTATCACGAAGGGTACCAGTTTTAATGACGGCTGGCTGTGTCCAATATACAAGAAGGGAGACAAAGCTATGATACAAAATTACCGGCCCATTACCTTGTTAAACACCGACTACAAATTAATGACGAAGGCATACTCTCTCAGGCTTATGGATATTGCGCCGTCTTTAGTTCATCCAGACCAAGCTGGTTTCATGAAAGGGAGGAAAATTGAGGACCAAGTCAAACTTGCCAAATTTCTCTTAAATTACGCCGAAGTTGCAGAAGAAGATGGTGTTATTATAGCCCTCGATCAAGAGAAGGCCTATGACAGAATTAACCATGACTATCTCATCCGTGTACTGCGTCATATGCGATTCCCACCCAAATTTTATAACACAATCACGAATCTATATACAAATGCAAAAACAGTGGTGATGGTAAACGGTATGCTAAGTGACCCATTTATTGTTATGCGCGGAGTCCGACAGGGTGATCCACTATCGTGCCTCTTGTTTAACCTGGCTATAGAGCCTTTGGCATGTCTCATTCGTAAAACTGACTTGAAAGGGATTAAAATTCCAGGCAGCAACAATAACTTAGTCCTCTCGCTCTTTGCGGATGATACTACAATCTTCCTCTCTTCTCGAGATTCATGGTCAAATCTCTGGGCCATTCTTGACTTCTGGTGCGCTGCGTCTACAGCCAAATTCAATCAAAGCAAAACAATAATTCTGCCTTTCGGCAGCTTGGCTTATCGCGAAAAGGTTATACTTGAAAGGCGGATCAATAAAACTCAATCTGAATGTATATGTCCCAATATCAGAATTGTGCGCGATGGCGAAACATGCCGACTGCTAGGTGCCTGGATTGGCAATGCTATATCATACTTGACACCATGGCCATCAACAGTGGACAAAATCAGGAACGACTTGGAGCGCTGGAAATTGACCAATCCGAGTATTGAGGGAAAGCGTCATATTATTAATATGTTTGTTGGTGGCAGGTCTCAATACTTGACCAGGGTACAAGGTATGCCCAACAATATTGAAGACTCACTTGCTGAATTGATAAATGCCTTCCTCTGGGATGGTAAACGAGCTAGAATCTCAGCCAATGCTATGTACTCCCACGTTTTAGATGGTGGTAAACAAATTTTGAACATACATGCTCGAAACGAGGCGATTAACCTGTGGAATCTTCAGACATACTTGATGCAGGGGCCTCAGCGACCCTCCTGGTGTTATTTTGTGGATTTTATGTTGGCGAAATGGCTCGAAACGAGTTATTTGAATATACAGCCTGGGCAAATTATCAATGTTTTCCTGCAAAATATCCATCTCCCAATTTCAAGTCAAACCCCACTGCCAGATCAAATCAAAAATTTGATTAAGACTGCACATAAATACCAACTTCATTTTACTGCTCTTTCTGTGAGCCAGGATATTAAATTACAAATGCCTATCTGGAAACATCCTGCAGTTCGCAAGTCAGATTACGATCACGCCTGTCGCCGCCAAGCAGCCACATGCTTACGATCAAACCACAACATTAGAACTGTGGAAGATGTTCTTACCATTGCTACACGGAGAACTACCGTTCAACGAAAGCCTCACATGATCAATCCTTCGGGAATTGGTCGCCAGAACTGTGGATGTCGATCCTGCCAACGGGATCGCGTCGAACTCGGATGTAAACATCCTGGAAACTGCATTGATACCGCAAAGATTTTGGTTGATAGCATCCATCGAAAATGGAGCCCTACTGCAGATGATGATGGCCATGGAAGCTTGTTGCTGACTCCCGAGGAAACTGAATTAAATAACCAGCCGGTACGGACAGGTGAAGTCAAAATATTTGATCCCAACTTTACGTTGAATAATATCAACCGAGGATTCCGAATCTTCGCTTTCGGAGAATATCTCAACGAGACTCCAACAAGAAGATTACCCCTTACAGGGCATGAACGTAGCCTCTTAACGGTATTCTTACATCCTCATATTCGACATGCCGGTGAATTTAACACCGAAATACACTTAACGGATATGACCGTTACTCATGACGATCAGAAAGACTGCAAGGTTCTCCTAATGAGGTTCGACAAACCAAGCATTCCACTATCCTTTTCAAGTGCTCTTTTAGGCGGCCTTCTACACACCTTGCAACACTACCCAAAAGATCAACCTCTTCTAATTTGCGCCTCCTCCGATTTCTTGCTTCGGGCTCTAGTTAAAGACCGAATCAATTATGAAATGGACATGTTGAACCCTTGCTTTGAGCTATTACAGGCAGTTTTAGCAGCCTCAAATGAACACTCTGCAAGAGTCCAGCTCAAGAAAGTTGAATCAAACCCAGCAAAATACACCCTAAGGACGACAAAGGTTGATGTTGAGATTGATACCGAAATTGACCTCATGTTTAGTTGCCCAGGAATCCCAATATACGGCGGCTCACAGCGATTGTTTACCAAGATAATTAATAGCCTGACAATCATTCCTCACCGTAAATCAACTTTGGTTAATCTCGACCGAATCCGTTGTGCAGTCGAAGAATGTTCTAATATCACCCCGAGTGACGAAATGATATGGAAGGGTATTCGTTCTAGCACCTTCCAACGCCTAACGCGCGAGTTCTACTGGAAATGTATACATAATATTTTCCGAGTGGGAGACTTCTGGAACCACATTCAAAATTCTGAAATTTTTGGACGTTGCCACTTATGTGAAGTACCGGAAACCCTGGAGCACATTGCCTTAGAATGTAGGGCACCTGAACAAAAATGATTTGGAACTTCACCCGCCAACTGTGGTCCAAGAAATACTTAAATTGGCCAAAACTGAACTGGGGGTTGGTATTAGGATGTAATCTTGTTAAATTTTATACTCCAAGCGGCAAAATATTGCCAGAGAAAGGCCGATTGTTTGCCATCTTGGTATCGGTTGCCTGGCACGAAATTTGGAGGTTGCGAGTGGACAGAGTTTTAACCCATCCTGGTAAAGTACACTCAGAGATTGCAATTGGTACCCAGTGGCTAAGATCCATCAATATATCGTTGAGTCGAGATCGGATCTTAACGAATAAAACCAAATTTGGTCCACTATCGTTCAACAAAAAATTAGTGTTGAACACTTGGAGTGGTCTGCTTTTGAATGAAGAATCACTGCCGGATGATTGGACCTATGAAAAGGGGGTTTTAGTGGGTATACAGCCGTATACCGTAAGAAATGGCATTGGTTAATATTAAGGCTGGAGTCCCACACTTGTAATTATCGTGCGTAACGGCATTTCCTCCTGGACATCTTCCCCGGCAACATCTGGTTCACAACTGGAAACACAAGCGGACGACTTGGAATGCTTCTGCTGCCCGAGTATCGTTAGGTTTAGACCCAACGCTCCAAAAAAAAAAAAAAAAAAAAAAAAAAGGAAAGAGAAACATGAGGGCGATGGCAAATACTAGCAAGCAAAGGTTTTCCTTTTATAGCAGGTGAAAAGTTCTTTTTGAAGTTTACGCTGCCGCCCTCGATTGTCGACTCGTTTCACGTTCTCTCCCTCACCCAACTTCATCCCTCCCACACACGCCGTATCGATCGTTGCCACACTTATCTTATCAGCGTGGTCGTAGAAATCGGTGAGTTGCACGACCGTCTTTGCAGCACTCAGGATGAGACATCGAGACAATTTGCACGTCAGTCGGACTGGCGAGCGCTTGCGCTCATCTTGGCCATGGAGGACGTTATCTACGCATTCACTGACCTTTTTTTTCTTTTTTTCTTGTCACCGCGATTTGTTCATCGGAACTCACGATTCATGCAGGGACCACGCCGCGAAAGCGCATCCCGTTGCTATCTTGCTTCCCCAACTATACGTCCGGGCCTCACCCAGGGGTTCCTATGCATATTCACAGCCCCAGCTGAGTGTATCGTCCTTTCCCTTCTTTTTTGGCCCATTCTGCTTCACGCACGATTTCTTTTTTACTTGACCATTCTCCGTCATAATAATGCATACCTCCCTCCTTTTACGCGCGCGCCGCTCTGCTCGCATTACCTCCTCGCTTCACGCGCTACCCGCTGTTTCACTGGTGTGCTGCGACGGCAGTTGACACTTTGTGCACCGTTGGGCGTATCAGGCGTCACTACCGCTCGCGGGTGCATCGTGCACCGCGACCATCCTTTGGCGCTGCTGGCGCACCGTGGCGGCGGCGACGAGGTCACGTCGCCTGCTTCTGCGGCCGCTCGCCTACTTCTGCGGCCGCTCGCACTTGCTGGCTTCGACGCACTCGCGCATGCGCGCGCTCGCTACGCCGATTCGCTACTCGCGGCGTCCGCAGCCGCAGCGCTCCTTTCGTTCGCGCTCCCTTTACGCACTTCCCTTCCCTTCGCTTTGCTCTACGCATCCGTATCACATCCTTATCCATATCCCATTCGCGCAATATGACATATGCACGTTTCTTGCGCACCGAGACGTTTCGTTCTTCTCGTCTCAGTGAACCCCTCCGACTCCGAGTGCGATGCATGTGCGCATCTTTCGAGGTCGGACCCGGAGCCGCGCCGCCTGCGCATGCTCGCCTCGGGTCCGTTTGCGACCATTTCCGGTCCTTCTCCGTACTCGTCGAGGGCACGCCCGTGTACCCCTCCGAGGTCGTGCTCCGTACCGCCTCCCGTTTCATCCCATCGAGGTCGTGCCCCTTGGCCGCCCCGAGGTCGGATCAGGACGCCGTCTCCCTTTTCCTCTGAGGTCGTGCCCAGTGCCGCCTCCCTTTCCTTTCCCCTTGATGTCATGCCCATTCCTTTTCCCTCGAGGTCATGCCCATTGCCCCGAGTTCGACTCCTGCGCTGTCTTCCGCCTCCCGCCTTTTGGTGTACTTACTTACGCCTACGAGGCTGCGCCCGTGTGCCAGCGCTCCCGCGCGCCGGATTTTTGCTGTAATGGCACTTTTGCTTTTATCCCCCGCTCCATGTGCACTGTGCACATCTTTCGAGGTCGGAGCCTCCGCATGCTACCTCTACACCGCCTCGCGTCTGTTTGTGACCATTTCCGGTCCCCCTCCGCACTGGTCGAGGGCACGCCCGTGGACCCCTCCGAGGTCGGCTCAGAGTCGGAAGGTCTCCCCTTTCCTCCGAGGTCAGGCCACTTGGTCGCCCCGAGGTCGGCTCAGAACGCCCCCTCCCTTTCTTTTGAGGTCGTGCCTAGTGCCGGCTCCCGTTTCCTCTGAGGTCGTGCCCATGGCCTCCGAGTTCGGCTCCCGTGCTGTCTTCCGCTTTCCACCTAGGCTTTTGGTGTACTTACGCCTACGAAGATGCGCCCGTGTGCCAGCGCTCCCGCGCGCCGGTTTTTGCTGTAATGGCATTCGCCCGCTACAGTCTCCGTGCACGTTCGTCCCGCGCCCGCTCCCGCCCAGCGCCCACGGCGTGTGGCTATCATACTCATCGCAGCTGTGTACCGTACTGCGGCCGCTGCTGCCTTTCGAGGTCCTGCCCCCGCCTTGCGTAACGTCGAGGTCGTGCTCATATGTCGCTGTACCCTTTTCGAGGGCCTACCATCACGGCGTGGTGCCTCGCATATGCATATTTTGAGGTCGCGACACTCACACGTCGTCGACTCCAAGCCTATGCTATGCTTGTACGCCAACCCCCTTGTTGCTTTGGCAGTCTTGCCCGCGCACTGTCCCTCACTTTGTGGCCGGGTCCCGGGTACCCATCGAGATCGCGCTGCTTGTATGCCCACATCTTGAGAGATTGTGCCCGCGTCTCTTGACTTTTTCGAGGACGTACCTCTCCGAGGTGGTGCTCTTACGCCTCCTTCGAGGTCGGCTCGTGTGCTGCCTCTCATATTCCTTCCAAGGGCCAAGGCCGTGCTTGTACACCGCCGTGTACGACTCGATCGTATTCCTTAAGGTCGTTGGCCATTCAATGCCGCCCTCGTCTTGCGCAGTTACTGCCAAATTCATACTTCGGCTCGTTTGGCCATCGCTCCCGTGGTTGCGCCGGCGCCGCCCTCATTCGAGTTGCAGACGCGGCGGCCGGGTCCTTTATACGCGTCTCGGCGTTCTACAGCACTCGGTGCCTGTCCGTCACGCACAGTGCACCGAGCACCCGTTCTTCGCACCGCGCGTCCTCCGTTGGCGGCGTGTCTTGATACTGTACTTTCTAAATCTTTTCCACATTCTTCTTTCATTTCATTTCGCGGTGCATTGCTAGTCTGTTAGTTACCGTGCTGACTGCTACCCGGTAAGCCTGCGTTATTATGTAACCATCATGGATGTATGCGCAAACAAATTATTAGCCAGACGCGTCTCAACGCATTTCTCGGCCTCCCTGCGGAAATTTCTTGTCCCAAAGCATGTAAGATCCTTATTTGGGACATTGGGCACCATCAGCTTGTTCATAGATGTTTCCGACACAGCAGCATGAAAAATCAGAGGATGATATTGCTATGAAGCCATTTTTCACTTCCAGCGGCGCATAAAGGCTCAGAAAAATATCTTTATTGGTAAAGTCAAGACTCGGACCTTAAAATTTGTTCCCAGCCCCCCAGAGAACCCACGAATGAAAACACAGGATACTGGCTAATCAGGGCGGTAACCAACAGACTCTATATCACCGATGTATCATACGAGGAAGTAATGGCAGGGGTCACGGAGCACAGCCCTCCTCCCTCTTTTCCCTCCCCCCATGCCGCCCTTGACTCGACAGGACACCATACTCAGTTGGTGGTCAGATAGCAATCCGTTGCTCAGGGGCCCGACGATCATCCTTCATGCAGTGGCAAAGCCACTGATGAGGTGGATGTATCACCGCCAGGCATTGGACTTCATCAGAAAGAACAAAGACAGTCGGCTTTCGACAGAGATAGTGGAGATATATGCATCATATCTTCCGTAGGCGTTGACATTTTATTGTTTGTGCTCATTGGCCTATGCAATGTTGTTGTTCTAGGTGGGACTTTGTCTCGTGGGCAACCAAGGCCATCATTCTGCAGGAGTTGGATAGCAGAGTTTATTTATCCGAGGACGAGGTGCAAGCAGTGGTGAATTCACATGTTTTCCGTTACATCTGGGAAATGCTTGGGTCGCCACACCCAATGACACGGTATTCATCGTGCCAGCTATTGTACTGACTGGCACAGCACAATTACTATACCGTCCCACCCAACTTGGAGATGGGAGGTTGTGAGCGACTTTTGACTCTCCTGGAGTGAGTGGGGTACATATATTTTTTGACACAGATTTTCATTCCGAGGTCAATCAGCGACCAAGATTTTCAGGTTATTTTGTGGGCCACCAGTGTGTTAGCTATGATTGCGCATTCATTGGAGGGAGCACGGGCTCTAGTTGATGCAAAAGTGCAGAACCACATTTTGAAATTACTGGAGCCCAAGCAATGGAGGGCTGCAACTCAGACCTGCCAGCTCATGGAAGCACTAGCTGGCCATGAGCCCACTGTGCAGGCCATTTTGGAGTTGAATCTGTTGAAAAAACTTGTGGTACTCGCTGGGTGAGTCATTGGATCACACATCTTGTAGGAAACTTGATATTGAAACCCCATGTTCCAGGAGTGCCTCCTGGAATGCGATAGATGCACTCCATGCAATTAGTCAATGGCCAGAAGGTCTCGCAGCTCTTGCAGACTTGGATCTATTTGAGGAGCTTAAGCCCCTAGCCCATAAGCCCGACGTACACAAACTCCTGGACAACATTACTCGGTACAAAGTGGAAAAGTCAGACTCTGTAGCTGATTCATGACAGAGAAATAATATATATATTTGTAACACAAGTCCACATCACAATCATTTAAATTTACATTGGATACCACAAAAATCTGAACAGGAGCATGTAGGGCAGCAGCGGAGGCAAGAACCTTGCTGAGCAAATTCGAACCAAGGTGTTATGGTGCTACTTTACGTCCATCGTCCTCCTGCAATGAGAGAGTCCAATGGCTGTAGGTCAGGTCATTATGCCTGGTATAACAAAGACATGAAAGAGAGTTCATGAGGACACACATATGTTTTTGCCTCAAAACTTGCATTGTTGTTATCATGAGAGAGAAATTGGATCTGTATGCTCACTGAAATATTACATGGTAGCGTGGAGCTCAACATTGAGTAGTGCTCTCTAAGTTTGGAACCTGTTTTTGGAGAATCCAGGATAGTACTAGAAGATTCCGCAAAATTCTGTTTCACTTACAAAATACAAGGTAAAGTAGTGATTTGAAACAGCATGGACATTTCAATTACTTGACCAGTCTCACCCAGCCATTGAAGGTGAATAATAAATACTCGAAGGTTCAGACACGTCAGTCTGATCACATGTTTGAGATTGAAATTGCAGGGAAAATGGTACGGAACTCAATCAAGATATTAATTAAAAAGATTGCCCCTACTCTACTGTAGACCAGGGTATAGTTGGTGCTTTTTGATTTTCCAACAACTATTGCATCCGTTGTGAGAGCGCGACATTTTGAGACAGGATCTCAGTAAAAGATGCAAGGGTTGTTCAGAGAACCATTCTATTGGTCCCCATCCCATGGGTGTCAGTTCAAAATTAACAAACCAGCGCCCAAACACCACATTTTCACAGCAGACGACATGGCTCAGTGTCACACAAATCACAGCCATCCTCCCGCTTTCTCCTCCCCTCCCCATGCCACCCCCATCTTGGACAGGAGGATTACTTATTACCGGTTGCCACCTAGGCATCGTATGAGTTAGATCATCCTTGCATCAATTGTGTCTAAGAATTTGGATGAGAAAAGAAGGATACATTTAGTGGCTTGATGACAGCCCAAATGCTTGATATTATCATTTAAAAATTCAGGAAGGTTTAGAGGGGGTTGGACAATCTCTTTAAAAGATAATCATTCCAAGTTGACACTGCATAAATGCCCAGTGCTAGCTTTACGATCAAAATTTGATCGTAAAGTCTATTAGCACCGGCCAATACAGCCACAGTGGCTGTGCTGTACTCATCTACTTCCATGTCAAAAACTCAACCAGAGAACCTGGTTCCCGACAATTTCAGGGTGGCTGCCGCATTTTGAAGTAGCCAACTGTGTTGTGTTTGTAGCTACCAGTCCCGGATCTCTCAATTCCCATACAGTAGTTTCGACTACCTTGCCATGTATCACAGTACTTATACCATGAATATATGTTTCCTGATATCCAGAGGAGCATTGAGCATCCAATCACACCATTCCGATGAAGTGGGAACCAGGGAAAGCTTTGCCAACTCAAGGCAATTTAGGGTGGAAATTTATTTGGGAGTTATCTAATGAAGGAAGCCCAACATATCCGACCGAATTAGCCTGACACTGGGGGCAATGACCAACACATCTGATTTCACACGTGTTAAAGGCATCTGGTATGCAGTTGCCGATGCAATCAAAATAGGTTGGAACCAAATGGGGACACAGGCAAAGGGTTTCTTTGTCACCTTTTGTTTTCCTGGGTGGGGGCTAAACAAAAGGGTGACAAAGAAACCCTTTACCTGTGTCCCGATTTAGTTCCAACTTGTTTCAGGTGCATCACCCATCTTGGAGATGCGGGGCTGTGAAAAGCTTGTACAGCCTGTGGTTCTATAGGAAGTGGAACTGGCCCAACCAAGCAAAAACTGAGCTGGATGTGGGCAATTGAATATGAATGACGATGAGCCTAGCCTTTCATGATAATTTTTTCGACCCAGCCAGACTCGCAAATGAAGCCGAAGAGGGAGCAGGACAGGTTCATTGAAAGGTTGAAAGGGGGGCACATCGAATGGGAGACACATGGGTAAAAGTGCGAGTTTTTTCGCAATGACTATTTCCAAGTTTTAGGACAATGGGTTATATAATGGTATCCAAAGAACTCCCGTGGCTGCCAAGTCTGCATTTTAGCATATACTCGATCCACGAAGAGGCTAACGCGTCGTTAGTGAGATTTCGGGATTTTGATGATGGTGGTACGGGAGCCCATGAAACGCGCCATTCACTGCTTCAATCATTCTTCAGGTCATATTAATTGATTATTCGGTACTCAATGTCACTACGTTGTGAGCAAAGCCGGAATTGGGGATTGCTCTGCCAAGAAAATTCTACTTGAGACCGAAGGAGGGGGAGACACGGAACTAAAAGTCCTAGTTGTAATTATGACATCGTCCAGAACGACTGCACTTCCAGCTGAGCGGATAACTGCCTCTAGGAGCTCGATTATGCCGACTTGAAATCCAGGTCCGCTTCCACTTCTGAAATAACCATGACAAAAGAAGTAGGAACCACCCCGGGCGCCGAAGCGGGTCCACCAGGCGACGACCGCACCACCAACCCTCTGGAACCTGTTCCAGCACTTCAATGATATCGTTTGTGCGAAAGGAGATGCAGTCGGGATAAGCGGGCTCGAAATCATAGAGGGCGCGGCAGGACAGGGGCTGAAGGATAGGTTAATTGCGTCGGTCAATTGCACTGGCACTGAAAGGCATGAGAACGCACCTCCTGGTTAGTTTGGAGATAACGAATCAGAGAAGTACAAGACCGAGACCGAGACGACTCACGTAAACAACTTGGATTTGAACAAGCCTGAATAACTCGAGTTCCCGGCCACCGAACCTGTGTTCCGGAGTGAGCGATTGAAGCCTAAAGCCGACTCAGACATACCAGGTTTCAACCAGTGAACGGTGAATTTCTGTGATCACCAAGTCGCTCGGTGCGATTGGGCAGATCTGGAATTTCTCTCCACATGCCCGCTATCTTTAGTAGTGGGTTTTTGCAGTGGTTCGAAAAAAAGTGATCGAGGCGAGTTTTTAACGCTACGTCATAAAATGACATCATGTTTCCATACCCCTCTCTCCGTTGCTCTCTTGGCGAACGATTTGTCTTCATACGAAAGGTCGGTTACCGGTGGATCTTGGCGGACCTGGCCCCTTTCCGTTATCCCTGAGGTTAAAAGCCCTCCCACTCCTCCTCTTGTCCTCCCAACGTCAGTCTGGCTCCTCATGTCGATCTATATTGAAGGTACTCTCGTCTCCTCAGTCTCTTTTGCTGGAACTGCTGTTACCGTCGTGTCGGGTGCCTTTGCTCGTTCCATTCGTCTTCCTCGAGGAAATCGGGTTCCCCTGTCGACAGTCATATGGCACGTTCTCCACCTCAATCCAAGTTATCCTCGATGAGTGCGCTTATTTGGATGTTTCGCTTGGCTTGGAGTGGGCATCTCATCTTCGAGAAACCTTACTATTTTTTGGGCACCGCCCTGGAACCTCTTTCAATGTTTGGAGATTTCTTACTGATCCTGAACATCCCCTGTCTGGTGATTCACGATCTGAATTCACTATCCGAATTCATTCCAAGTCTTAACACGAATCTTGATCTTCCAGGTGCATTTTCTTAACTTATTCGATTTCAGCCCTTCGTTTGCTTATCTTGATTAGGATCAACCTCACAACGTCCACCGGCATCTACCTCAGCTCTGAACGGGTTTGATTTGCACGGTGTGTCCCTTCCCCAATTTTCCACTGTCTGCTTCTAACCGCTTTCACTAGTCAATAACCCTGTTGAAAAACCTATAAATTTAAACCATGATAACTGTTATACCCATGATGATCGTGACTCTGTTGAATTGGCCATCTCGTCCACCTCGCATTCCGCTGCCGCCATGTCATCCATTAATCACCCACCTATTGCTCATGGGAATTCCCTTGATCCTTCCCAACTACATGCTTCCGCTGCCACATCCTCATTCGATGACCCATCCTCAAATCCCAATCTTCCATCCCTCCTTCTATCGGCCGATCCATCCCAGAATATATTTCTTGCTTCCTTGGAAACTCTGAAATTCATGCTGCGCGCGCACCACTTACCATACACCGACAAGCTGTCTGTTGATTAAGCTCGGTACGCCGTCCTGTCCCACTTACTTTCCGGAGCGTGTATTGGTGTATGCGACGAAGTTGTTGATGTTCGTATGCATAAATTTTGTTGCGCTCATTTCCACCCTCTCTATGACTCTCGGCAATCCATGGCCTTTGCTTCTTTGAGTATCATTCTGTCTGCTTTGCCTGAGAGATTGCCTCAGGAACATGCGCACAAGATAGATAGCGGG
This sequence comes from Mycena leptocephala, assembly GCA_029378395.1. Lineage (NCBI taxonomy): Eukaryota > Fungi > Basidiomycota > Agaricomycetes > Agaricales > Mycenaceae > Mycena > Mycena leptocephala. The sequence goes on from JARJLF010000214.1 coordinate 107,228, forward strand.
CTTTGCCGCGCAGCGGGCTACTTCAGTTATTCAACGTTGGAACTGTGAAGGGAGCAACCCTTAGCAAACTGCAGTTCCCATCGAGTCGAGGAGGGTTAATACCAACGCCTCCAACCGTTGATCGGGGTATCTGGGTTATCCCGGTGACAATGAGGGCATTCCGCTGCCACGTCTGTGAGGTCGTAGCCAAGCCTCTTTCGCTTGATAATGCTCATGTCGAACCGGGTTCCGGCCATCAGTTTCCGGAGGTGCGGAGGCGGAATGATACCGCCATCCTCGGAGACGATACTGTAATCTCCGTACTCAACATACCTGCCTCCGGCCTTGAGGCAATTGCATAGATGTGCTTTGAGAATCCGATCAAGATCCTACCTGGCCAAATGAGAGTCGCCGCGAATTTTTTTAAAAAAGGTGCGACGCACGTTGAACCCATCGCAGTACGCCAATTGGATGGTTATTCGCGATAGGATCACTTGCTGTGAAGGGCCAGTGCTTCGCATGGCAGTACGAGTCTGCTGTGTTTTTCAAACTCCGCACTTCAGCCGAGAGTCGGCAATACTCAAGTGCGCCTTGGCTCCGAACTTGCTCCGAACGAAGAATTCTGGAAAAAAAGATTTAATCTAGTGAAATTTTAATGCGGCTCAAGGTTCGCTCGGTCGGCGCTCGCGCGCCGACCAGCTCACATTGAGCCGGGGCCGTGGCTGATGGTCAGAAACAAACACGTGAACAGAAAGTCACGTTTCACACAAACGAAAACGACAGCCAAAAAAACATGGGTCGAATATCACACGTGATGGGGAAAAAGTCACGTTTCAATCAAAAAAAAGTGGCGGGCAAAAAAGTTGCGGACAAACCGCTGACAAAAACGAGCTAAAAATAAATTTTTAGACTCGTAACTTATGTCGTGTGGGGATGATGATTTCTCGATGAGCCTTTGTACGTGCGACTCGACCTGCCGGACGTGAGAGTTGACGTCGGAGACTTGGTCAGCCAGGTAATGAGAGGCAACGCTGGCGGGGAATTAGTCACCGAAGAGGCCAGAAGAACTGAGATACGAACAGGCCTAATACTGTGAGAGATCCTAGAATCCGGACATCCGTGTGGATGTTGTGAATGCCAGAGCCGACGAGTCGTATCCGATGGGACCTGACTTGTTCCATCCGCTCTCCGACCTCGACCGAGCGAATGCTAGCGCGCAGGGCAGGCAACAATATCAGTTGATAACACGCGCGTTGCACTTGACACGGACCTATTCAACGACCCGAACAACAAATAGAGCGCTTCACGACGTTCAGATGTCTACCCTCCAAGAGGCCAATTCCCTTTCTTCCGACAGCACAATCCATATTTTGCCGATTAATCCGCGAGAAAAATTCACTTTGGCGTATAAGCGCTCCATGAGCGAGCGACAGAGCACTAACTCGGCCGACAGTCTTTCTGCAAAATATTTCACCCTGGCGGGAGGTGAACCTATACCGAAGGCAGTCGAGAGTGCGAGCACGTCGTCGTGCATTCCCTTCAAGCCCGAGACCCAACCCCCCCTAAATGGCCAAAATCTCAAGCGCGCCGCGACCCCATGTGTCTCCATTCCCGGTATTCTTCATTTACAGCGCCGCAAGTCTTTGACGCTGCAATTTCACTAACAATTATACTCGACAGCACTCAGAATAGTTGTTTTCTTATTTTCTTGAACCCTTCGTGTGTTCCTCGATAGCTAACTAGCTGGATTCAATTGACCATTGACCCGTTATCAAGTTCAACCGCACGGCAACGATTCTGGCTACAGTATTTCAAAGACTTCGGTACGAAGCCGACCGTCCATGATTTTGAATCTTTTCTGCTCTGCACTGTATCACTAGTCCTTGAAATCCTAGTGGTTCCGAAATTCACGTCCATCATTTTCAACTTCAGATCAAAACGGCAGCCAATATCCCCACACCAAGTCCCATCGCCAATCTATCACCGCTGACGGCCGTGGGATGGGCTGCGCTGGGCGTGTTGCTCGTGGATGTGGGCGCGGAACTGCTAGGTGCCGTTGCGCTGGAGGACCCGCTCACGCTGGACGGCGTAGGGGTGGGGAGGGACAACGAAAGGGAGTTCGGATTAGCCCGGGGTCGAGGGGGGGAGCGATGGCGAGATTGGCGGGGCCGAGAGCATCGAGTTGCTAATGGTGCCGGTTACTGAAAAGGATGTCTCTGAAGAGGAGGAGCTGCGAGAGCGTTAGTTCATGGACATTTCATGCATGTGATGTATAGATATAATAGGTACCTCAGACTCTTCGGCGGGGAGATTGACGTGTTTGCCAAGGTATGCGGAACGAAAACCAAGGCGAAGGCAATGGGGAGGAAAGACACGTATTTCATGGCGGGACCTGGAAAGGCTTTGAAGTTTCAGAGCCTGGATTTATACCTTGCTGTCCTGCGGAAAACTATCGCCGTCTGTCTGTCATTGATTTGATAGATCAAGGAGAGACCTATGTCTCTTTTCGGACAACTGTGGAGTCTGGACGCGTCGCGTGCCCATGGTAGTGTTGCCGCGACTTCAGACTTGGGCCTACGAAGTCGACTTGAAACCGCCGACTTGAGTCGAGTCGAGTCGAGTCGGTGGGATCGACTCGAAGTCACTCAAGTCGACTTGAGTCAGTTCCCATACACGTTGCGTCCCAAAAACGCCATTCGGAGCATACATATGCATGATCAAAATTTGTGACATGGGCACCTGAGTACTGTGCGAAATTTTTGTTTTTGCCTTTTGTGTTTTTACGACCTCTGGAGGCCTTAGGATCAGTTGCAAAATTTTGTTGACTTGGCGACTCAGTCGACTCAAGTCGACTTGGCCGAGTCCACTTCCAAACCAAGTCGACTCAACAAGTCGCGACTCGACTTTCCGAGTCGCGGCAACACTAGCCCAGACTAGCCCATGGTATAAAGATCACATCAAAAGATGTTACGAAAATGAATATATTTCCAGAAGTTCAGAAGCAGGGCGCGTGATCTTTGGTTCAATTCGGGCATGAGACGGGATCAAGTTTTGGTCCATCATTTCAGTCGTGAGCGAGCCGCTCACTGGCAAGACAGACACTTAGTCCTTGAACATTATCAAAAGATGTGAGCGTTTCGATAACTTGATTCAACCATGTTCGAAATTCGCCGTTTTCTGCTGATCTAACAGTGGGCGACTGCGAGCCACCGGCGGCTCGTCTTCTGCTTGGTCACTGTTAACCTGAGCTGCTCTACCTATAAAGACAGCCGAGAAATATTGCTTTGCTTTGAAAGAAACCCTGGGTACCAAGCAAAACTTAAAGCAGCCCGGCAATCTCGGTTGTTACCAACCAGAGTAGGAGTCACGGCGATGGCAAACATCAGCAAATACGGCCTTTTCTTTTATAGCCAGCGAAAAGTTCTTTTTGAAGCAATTTTGAAGTTTACGCTGCCGCCCTCGATTGTCGACTGTCATTTCACGTTCTCTCCCAACTGTATCCCTCTCACACACGTCGTATCCGAGTCGTCGCCACACTTATCTCATCGGGGTGGTTAGTGTGGCGTGAAATAGGCTTGTGAAATTTACATCTGCAAATTAACCCGGTAAATTAGCAGCTAATTTACCCAAAATTTCTCGAGGCCAAAAAACGCATGTAAAATACGGTCTATTTGACCGTAGTTGACCCTCGGTTTTGGGAGTGCATCCAAGGTTTGGGGCATGATTCAACACCTACGGCTAGTATCTTTTTGATCTTTCAGCAGATTTCTGGCCAGAATCACCCGATGTCGGATCTTCCGGCCATCTTATCGAGCTGTTTCGTGTGAAAATGACCAGATTTCGGGAGATTTCAGCTGATTTGGGTAAAATGTGGGCCAAAATTTGTAGGAATCGAGTATTTTGACCATTTAAGGTTTAAAAGGGGCAAAATTTAGGTCCTGGGCGGCTTCAGAGGCTTCCCAGAGCTTTGGTAAATTTCGGGTAAATTAGCGCAGTAAAATAGGTCAAACAGACCCTTTCCAGGAGCCCTAGGTAATTTACCTCTGTCAACTAGACCCCGGAGCTATTTCACGCCACACTAGGGGTGGTCATAAAAATCGGTGAGTTGCATGACCGTCGCAGGGAGACATCTCGACATTTGCACGTCAGTCGGACTGGCGAGCGCTCGCGCTCATCATGGAGGACGTTATCTACGCATTCACTGACTTTTTTTTTTTTCCTTTTTCTTGTCACCGCGATTTGTTCATCGGAACTCACGATTCATCCAAGAATTACGCCATATTTCCAGCCACGCAAACACATCGTTGTTATCTTTCTTCCCCAGCTTTTTTTTGGCCCATTCTGCTTCGCGCACGATTTCTTTTTTGCTTGCATACATACCTACCTTCTAGAAAACGCTATCCCCCCAACGATGGCGCGCAAACACGTGATCTGGTGATCGCGGTCCGCTTATGTGCCGTTACGCAACACAACAACTTAAACAAGTTGGACAAGGCCAGCGCGCTGCGCATTTGGTTGCAGGCCTACATTGCAGTAAGAGCCAGATTTCAGACAGTTTTGAATGTTGGTATACTAGAAAGTACTTCATACCATATGCAGAATTCTTTTATATTTGTTTTTGAACCCGATGGCCAAAACAAAGAATGCAAAGCTTCAGGTGCGGGGGCCAGAAAATTTAGGCCTCCTTCGACCTATTCCCAATTTTTTCCACCTGTTTCTGGATTGATCTCTACAGGTAGGGTGCTGTAGAGTGTATTGAAATATTGATTTTGGGCCGAAGTTGGCACCATCTGGCACTACGAACCTCAGAAAGAAGGAAATGAGGATTCTCTGCACTTTATCCATCTTTGAGAATATCTGCTGTCTTAGCGTTCGCTGAGTCGCGCTCAAGTCGCGCTGGCCTTTGGCGCGTTGCGTAACGACACGTAAGCGGACCGCGATCACCGGATCACGTGTTTGCGCGCCATCGTTGGGGGGAGGGATAGCGTTTTCTCTACCTTCTTTCTTTCGCCTTCCTCTCTGCCCGCACTACCTCCGAGCCTACCCGCTGTTTCACTGGTGTTGGCACTTTGTGCACCGTTGGCCGTATCACGCGTCAGTACCGCCCGCGGGCGCATCATGCACCGCAACCTTCCTTTGGCGCTGCTAGCGCATCGTTGCCTGCTTCTGCGGCCACTCGCACTCCTCGCCGTGCACGCCACGCACGCTGCTGGCTTCGATGCACGCGCGCGCCGGCCACACCGCACTCGCACACTTGCGTGCTTGCTACTCGCTGCGCCACATGTGCCCTCGCGGCCCGCAGCCTCAGCCCTCCTTTCGTTCGCGCTCTGCCGTCGTCCGTTTACGCACTCCGCTTTACTTTAGCTATCACATCCCTATCCCGTTCGCGCAATATGATATGCACATTTCTTGCGCACGTTTCGTTCTTCTCAGTGCCAGTGTACCCCTCCGACTCCGAGTGTACATCTTGAGGGCGGACTCGTGCATCGCCTCGGGTCCGTTCGTGACCACTTCCGGCCCTTCTCCGCACTTGTCGAGGGCACGCCCGTGGACCCTTCCGAGGTCGGCTCAGAGTCGGAAGGTCTCCCCTTTCTTCCGCGGTCATGCCACTTGGCCGCCCCGAGGTTGGCTGAGGACGCCGTCTCCCTTTTCCTTCGAGTCGTGCCTAGTGCCGCCTCCCTTTCCCTTTCCCTCGAGGTCGTGCCCCCTGACCACCTCCGAGGTCGGCTCCTGGGCTGTCTTCCGCCTCCCGCCTTTTGGTGTAGTGAGGTGTGCCAGCGCTTCCGCGCGCCGGTTTTTGCTGTAATGGCATTCGCCCGCTACAGTCTCCGTGCACGTTCATCTCGCGCCCGCTCCCGCCCAGCGCCCACGGCGTGTGGCTATCATACCCATCGCAGCTGTGTACCGTACTGCGGCCGCTGCTGCCTTTCGAGGTCCTGCCCGAGCTCGAGTGCCGCCTCGCGTAACGTCGAGGTCGTGCTCATATGGCGCCCGTGTGGGTACCCTTTTCGAGTCGAGGGCCTACCATCACGGCGTGGTGCCTCGCATATGCATATTTTGAGGTCGCGACACTCACACGTCGTCGACTCCAAGCCTATGCTATGCTTGTACGCCAACCCTTGTTCCTTTGGCAGTCTTGCCCGCGCACTGTCCCTTGCACTTTGTGGCCGGGTCCAGGGTCCCGGAGATCGGGCTGCTTGTATGCCCACATTTTGAGGTTGTGCCCGCCTCTCTTGACTTTGTCGAGGACGTCCTTGGTGTCTCCGAGGTTGTGCTCTTACGCCTACGCCTCCTCTCGTTCCTTCGAGGTCGGCTTGTGGTATTCCTTCCCTTCCAAGACCGTGCTTGTACGCTGCCGCGTACGACTGTATCATCGTATGCCTTAAGGTCACTTCTGTGCTCCTTGGCCGTTGGTCGCTCCCATCTTTTGCAGTTGCTGCCTTCATACTCGTTTGGCCATCGTCCACGCCGTTGCGGCTCCGCCCTCATTCGAGTCGCAGACGCGGCGGCCGGGTCCTTTATACGCGTCTCGGCATTCTACAGCACTTGCCTTCCTTTCCGTTCCCCCACGTCGAGCACCCGTTCTTCCGACTTCGCACCGCACCGCGCATCGTCCGGATCCGGTGACACGCCTTGATACCTCTTGATACTTCCTAACTTGAAATCTTTTTCACATTCTTCTTTCATTTCGCGGTGACGGTGCATCCCTGGACCAGGATCTACGACGCAGCCCTGTGTACCTCTGCGACTACGGCGCCCCGCCCGTCGTACGCACCGCGCACGTCGGGCACCCCACCACCGCGGTGATCGAGTGCTGGGCGTCGGGCGTAGACGTGGGCGACCAACGCGCGCGCACGCGATCCGTTCAAGTGGGAGGTCTCCGAGTCCCGAGCAGCGACGGCGTCGAGAACGTGATTCCGATCCAGATCAACGCGTCGACTCGCTCGTCGAGATCGGTGAGATATGATTGTCGTGGAGGACGGGAGGACGCACCTTCACTGGCAGCCTTCTTCCATAGGCTGAAGGCGTCGATTATGGCCCCGGGAGTGATGCCCAACGGCCCAACTTGAAGTTTCAGGTGCCTGTGCTGGAGTACAATCGGCTTGTCCGGTGTACGGGATATCCGTTTGTGGGATCCGAAGAGTCAAGTACCCGCAGTATTCGTTAATGAACGTCACTGCGCCTACTAAGTCCTGACAGCTTCAATTGGGTCCTCCGAGTACAGAGCGGGCTGGGTGGAAACAAGATCGCAACGCTGACATTGCTTACCGGGTTGGTCTGGTCGTCGTATCATCCTTGCATCAATCGTGGCTAGTACATACATGGATGAAAACAAGCCATTGGTGACTTGATGATAGTCCAAGTCCTTGATACTACAGCTTGAATAGTCATTCAAAAATGAAGGAAAGGTTAGAGGTAGTTGGAGAGTCATTCTGAAAAAGAATCATGGTAAAGGGAATCACTTTAAAGAGAAAAGAAAAGCAAAGAAAAGCAAAGAAAAGCAAAAAGGGCCTAACCGGGAATTGAACCCGGGACCTCTGTTATGAGGACTGTAGTTCAAACGTTTGGGCAACCTGACAAGGAATCAGTTCAAGACAAACGTGACCGCGTGATCACGTTATACGCTGACCAATGTTTGGACCCAACATTTTTGTCAAGCACAACACAACACAGAACAAACAACCCACCACCTGACCACTTTCTGGCACATGCTCACATCAGAATTTCACCCTGGCACTCTGGGGGCCCCCACCCTAGCCTCTCCCTTACAGAGACACAAGACTCATGTTAATCATCCTCTGACACACATGGCTCTCCTTACAGACACACAATGTAAACTATAATTGACATATGTCAACTTGAATGTTATCTCCTCAGGCTTCCAAGTTCTCCATGGCACTTGGAATGCATCCAGTTCCAATATCTCTTTTTCTTCGTTCATCATACGTTTTCGTCTGTAATTTTATTCAAAAAAGTTGTCGGTAGAATGACTTTTAAGTCAAAAAGCAAAAGGGCCTGACCGGGAATTGAACCCGGGACCACCTCGAAACGTATTACGGAACTTTCACAGTCCGAAGCCCTAACAAGGTATCATACTACTAGACCATCAGGCCGATGGAAGGGGTTACTTTCTCGAGGTAATTATGGCAATAAAGGCTTGGAGGACTTGGGACCTGCATCGGATGAAAATTGATTTTTGTCTCCCAATCAATTTGAGTCGCTGGATCGGCAAAATACACCTTCCCTGCCTTCAGATTAAATCAAATTTGAATGATAGAAATTACAGTCACACTTCTCACCTGAGGCAATATCGCCGCCAATTATGTCGGATGTTGATTTTCGGGCTTTGGGGCTTACAACAAATCAGCCTAGGGTACTTTTGGCGCAAAAGTGTACTGAGGTTGAATTTAGCAAAAGGTGAATCTAACGGGTCACAGATCACAACTTTGCTGAATCTACCGCATATACGAATCAATTGGGTGCCCACACCTGCCTCTGGGAAGGAGCCAGCCCGGGCACTTCTCCATTGTCTCCACTGCTCTACTGTTCGTCTCACCTATCCCATTAGATAGATATATTTAATACTACTGACAATATAGCTATGCATGCCGTTTGTATTTAAGCCGTAGTATTAAGTGCTCTGAATTTATGCAGTTCTTCTGCGAAACATCCTTCTCTCAAGTCATTTTCTCCAAGTCATTGCTTCAATAGTCTCATTTAATTTACTTTATAAAATTATGTCTGTCCGGAGCCCTTGAGCTCGGACGTTTCCGATGCTCTACTGCTCGACTCTGACTCAGCCTGTGGTGACTCTGGTCACGATCAACTAACCAAGGTGAAGTGCCGGGGTGCAGAGTGTTTAACTTACATTTGGTTCTCGATATGCGTTATGAAGTGGTACTTCGAACAGCCCTAACAAGGAATCATACTACTAGACCATCAGGCCGATGGAAAGCATTAATTTCTGAAGGGTATCAGTGCGAGAAGGGTTTAGTGAACTTTTTTATTTATTAATTTGATTCCACAGTGAATATCTTTTCCTCAGCTTCCATCGCGCCCATTTTTCGGTGGATCATATCTCCTCGAGGCTCGATATGCGACGTATTTTTTCTAGAGACTTTTATACTAAGGACTCGACGTCAGGCAATGCCTCCCGCCGGAAACTCCGGAGTCCGGGCGGTGCCTTTGTGCCTTTTGCGTAACTTACTGCTCGGAGTGTGCTCAAATGCGATATCAACGAGCTGTCAGCGCCAAGCTGAGACCGAGGCCTTTTACTGCAACAAGTAAGTCGACTCGGTGTCGCATTAGCGCCGAGAAGTGGAACGATCCGATGACAGACTTGACGGGCATGACCAAGCATGACCGAGACCTCATTCGAATACACCATGAAGTAAGTCGCTAATCCCTCCTCTGGATCGAGTACCACTCACGAGAGACCCAGAGTCGCTGCAATTCAAGCCGAACCCGCATGGTGGGACCTCAAAGCAGGAGTCGCAAAGGTCATCTCAATCATCAAAGAAGCCGCGTCCAACGGCGCCGAGCTCATTGGATTCCCCGAGTCTTTCATTCCAGGCTATCCGATGGCCATATGGGCTCAGCCATTTAACGGCGCCTTCCTCACCAAGTTTCAAAAGAACTGTCTTTCAGTTCAATCTGAGGAATTCAAGGAGATTTTGGCTGCGACGAAGGAGGCTGGGATCTGGTAAGTTTACCTATTCCTTCCATACCGCAGGTCCGGCGCAGGCAGGCATGTTGAATTACTTTAGGGTCGTTCTTGGTTTTTGTGAGTTGGACGGGGGAAGCATGTATGCAGCCCAGGCAATCATCAACTCAGAAGGGGCCGTCGTTCTGCATCGCCGAAAGCTCAAGGTACGTTAGATGTTCGTTGCGCCAGGTTGCGCCGCATCTAAATACGGAATACTTCTCGACACAGGCGACAGGACAGGAGCGCACGATTTGGGGAGATGGTCCAGGTTCGTGGCTATTATTCTTGAGACTTCTTCTACTTACTGTGGAACAGCCGACTCGCTCCAAAGTGCCGTCAAAGGACCACGGGGAGTGACGATTGGCGCCTTGAACTGCTGGTATAGGCTTTATTTTATGTCAATAAACCTTGTTAACGTCACCACGGTGGTAGGGAACATCTCCAGCCATTGTTGCGCTTCCATCACTATAGTTTGGGAGTACAAGTCCATGTTGCCAGCTGGCCATATTGTGGATCCGTTGCCGATGGCGCGCCGCCGAGTTTTTCATCAGACGCCCAAATTGTTCAATGCAAATTTGCGGCATTAGAAGGCCAGATGTTTGTTATTTCAAGCACCAGTTTACTCAGCCCGAAGAATGCGGAGCTCTGTGGGTGTGTATTAATTCTCGTCCCATCCACACCTCGCAGACCTTTACCTCATTTATAGCGTCAAAGGTGCATCGGCTTGGGAAATGCCTGTAAGTCTCTCTATCGGCGGCCTCTTGTGAGCGCAATTCAATCCTTGTTAGTCCGGCGGAGGATTTGCGGCAATCTACGCCCCAGATGGAACCCAAATCACTTCCACAACTGCACCAGATCAAGAGGTCATTCTCTATGCGGACATCGATTTGGAAGCTATTATGAAAGCGAAGCTCGTCGCCGATCCAGTTGGGCACTAGTGCGTTCTCTGCTCTTCGCCTCAGAAACTCTGTTTGACCCTGGAAAGTAGCTCTCGACCGGACCTCTTATCGTTGCGCGTGAACGCTCGGCCCACACCGCTTGTGTCGTATGACCGTGACGGACCTGAAGGAAAATCGGATTACACTCTTCTGAGTCGAATTGCATAGTAGTTTTTTGAATGTCGCCAACTTGATCACTGAAAGGAGTTCAATTACTGACGACACGCTGATTGTAGGTACATGTACATGTGGTCTGAAAACGCAGGTATTTTCAAATGAATTTGTCTTTAAATTTTCTCTGTTAGCAAACGGGACCATCAGGCGACTTACTATCGATCGCCTACATATGCAACATTATTTTGATGGATAAAATGCGGAATTGTTGAATGCCGCGTTAGCTTCAGCTTTTACAAGAGGAACTTACGACATATGAATATAGAGAATCCAAAGCGGCTTAATTTTTTTAAGCCGGACTGGCCCTAGAAGGTTGCGGAGAGTGCTTCTCTCCATCATCCCATATGGGGGGTAATACTGTAACATTATTATTCTACATTTCAACAAAAATACACCACTTTACGAGGCTGAAGAAACACAGTCTCTATTGCACAGCTGGCAACCAACACACTGCGGCGGGAACGCAGTGCAATGATTATCATGATGCGTTTCCGCTGCAGCTGTTCTCATCACTTATCCCAAACCACGACGAGCATGCGCATTGAGCTGGCAACCAAATACTATCCCTACGACATCCCGGTGGAGGTCTGGCTTATGTGCTGGTCCCCCTGTTCCCTTCGACAGCTGCGACGAATATCCTTGGTGTGCAAACTCTTTCGGTCTCTCGTCCTCCCACAGCTGTTTCGCGAGCAGAGCTTTGATGTAATGGCGCTGGCGCAGGGACTCGACCATAGGAACTGGAGGGAGCGAGTTCATCGCCTCCACCGTACGGCCGCTCGGCTGGACAGATTGGCGGAAGTTCCCTCCCCTCTTTGGGTGCACACCTTGAAGGTCTTCTTCGGACCCAGGACCCCGTTGCATTACTCAGATCTTTCCATCGACAAAATTCACCTGTTCGATACCCTGCGGGGCATCCGAATGGATCTGGTATTCCCCATGACGCTCAGCCATTTCTGAAATTTATCGACCTTGCATATCGGGCACACCGCGATCGACCCACCTTTTCGCGAGGCGTTACAATCTCTACCAAAACTGAAGGACCTCCTCCTCCGCGACTGTCTCATTCACGTCGGGAAAACTATGCCCCTCAATATCCTAACAATAACCCTCTGTTCATCCATGCTATTGCCAGTCCGACTGGCTGATCCAGAGACTCTACACACCCTCGCATTTGACGTCGTTCCAAACACCGCAATCACATTTGGATCAGCTACCCTCTCTAATCTGGTGGATATATCAATACAGGAAGTCCACGCCGCCGGAGAATTCGTGCGCCTCCTTGCTCAATGTCCCCACCTGATATATCTCTCTGTAAACTCCGTCGCAGGCCCACTTCCTGCGGTTTCACCGGACATCATTCCTCGGTTGCGTAGCCTCAGCGCCCCCAGCACGCTTGTTCACATCTTGGGTCCCGGTCGTCCTATCAGCAGGGTATTGCTGGCTGACAAGCTCCACAGGGAGCTTCTCATGCCCTTGTACACTGCAATATCGCAGGCGATAGTGCCTCTAAAGGCACTTCATTTACCGTGTAAAAGAGGGTTCCTCGACCCCCTCGCTGCTATCGCATCCTTATTTCCAGGATTAACGGAACTGTCTCTCGAATTCTTCGAAAGTCCCGTATTCCGCTGCGGCACCCGAAATGTTTGCCGCTATAACGTCCTCCTCAACACGATGACAGGACCTCCTCGTGACCACCGCACGCTTAAGCTCGACGACGAAGGAGCGTTCGATGGGGACATGCTGGTGGATGATATTTCGGACGTGGAATCAGAACGCGAGGACCTCGCACCGATTCTCGTTGTGGAGCAGGCAGCCTCTGAGCCTACTCAGGCCCGTTCAATTTCCAGGTCAATGTCCATGTTGGGGGTACGTGCCTCTCGTCCGCCAATATCCCTGCGTAAGGCTCACGAATATTTATCACTTTACAGAATCTGTTCGAGTGGATAATGGAAAACTCCTTTATACTCCCTGTCAATATCGAAGTCTTTCGGGTGGTTAATCGCGACTGCCAGTTGCCTCCCGTAGACCAACATCAGGCGATCGCATGCCTGAGCCGATTGTACCCGCAGCTCCGCAAGATCAAATTGGGTTCGCTTGGAGGCAGCTGGGTACGAACTGGGAATTCGTGGGCGAGGGACGTATCGGGCGCCCGCGAAGAGATTCTGGTCTTCCGTGGGCTGAAGCCTGACCCATGGATGGGCTGGAGTGATGAATGGCCTTCTTCGTGGGTGGAATTCGGAGCTTGTCCATAGAGCAACGCATCCGCACGCGAGATGGAGCCCAGCTCGACCGATCAACAACATTTTATGCTGAATTATGTATCCATTCAACTTCAACTTGCAATGCACTTCTTGGTTCAGTCGTACCCCCTTGTGGACTACTTCCATGTCTTTGGCTTCAGACACCGAGACTACTTATTATTCACTATACCGACTCCTTTATTTTCCCTAACCGCGTTTTGAGCCCTGAGTGGCATCTTAGATAAGTATCGTAATGCGGATGGTAAGTTCGGAGACTCAAGCTGGTAAGATCATTATTCGTGGCTCAACAAATCAAGCAGAACCCGTGGCACCAATTTTTCCTCAGCCTGACCACCTTTGAGCCCTATCTATCTAATCTCTGAATGTGGCGCCGCATTCCAAATTATAAGCCTTTTTCAACCTTATAGATGTGTCAAATTTCGAAAAATGGACCTACAATAATGATCAGCGGGCCGGTCCATCCGATGCTTGCACAAATTCCAGAAAACGTCCATTCTGCTCATTTTTTTTTGGCTTCCGCCAATAGGTAACGAAAAAAAACAGACTTGGGTCTCGAGGTGATCTACGATCACTTTCTATGATGGTTAGAAGGCAAGCAAGACGGACACTTCCACATCTTTGTGACTTAAGAGAGCGAAAATCATCGTATTTCCAGTTGATTTCTGGCAGACAAGTAATGGCCATAAATTGGCGCTGAGATAAGTCTTTTCCATGCCCAGTTTGCAAACTATGGACCTTCAGCCGTGGGTATTCCATACTGCAGCACTACTGTCTTCAACTGAATTTGTCCTCGATTTTTCTCTGTTCGCAAACGGGTCCATGAGGCGACTAACTATCGATCGCCTACATATGCAACATTATTTTGATGGCTAAAATGCGGAATTTTTGAACGCCGCGTTGCCTTCGGATTTTGCAGGAGGGACTTACGATATATGAATATAGAGAATCTAAAGTGACTTGATTTTTTCAAGCCGGACTGGCCCTGGAAGGTTGCCGAAGTGTACTGCCTTCCTAATTGCAGATTCGACACCATCGAAATGCGACTATTAATTTTTCCCGATCGGTACGTCATTGCGTTGTACCTTCTCTTTTTTACTGGGAAGAATTGGAATAGGAACTTCCTTTTTCGGACGAGAGCGGTTGTTTGACTTGGCGTTCGTTGCACAACAACTTCTCCTTTTTTACTTCCACCATCAAACTTCAAGCTTCAAGCTTCGAGGCCTTACTGAAATTCTGTTCCATGATCATCTGCTAGTCTCGACTTGCAACTCCTGTCCCAGGACTCCCCAAGAAGTACACAAATAGACGAATAGACCCGTCACGGTCAGGCTTCGCCGCCTTCGCGAATTGATGATTAATCGATGATTGCTTGAATGGAGTCTTGGCCCGGGAGACCAGGTTCTTCACTCAACCATAACAATGGCCCATGTGCCGTCCATATCGTTCGACGGCTTTCAATTGATGACGCTCCTACTGTCCTTCCCCGGGATTATCGCGGAGGCGCGGCCGCGATTTTCAGCTCAAAAGATGATGTTTTTACCCGAAGAGCGGCGACCATTAATTTATTACCGACTAGCGCGGCGACCTGCACGTTAGAAGCTGACGTTCTGGCCCCAGAAGCGGCGACAAGCGGCCTGAGGCTGACTTTATCGCCCGAACTACCACCGAGAGTCTTGCTATAAAACGAGCTCATGTAGGGTCGAAATAGTTCCCTCTTCATTTTTACACTCAATCGAATATCATTCCTCGACGTCATGAAGTATTTCCTGATGCCGCCGCAACTGGATCGTATACTCATGACGCACCAGGATCGCTGTAATTCAGGCTGAACCCGCATGGTGGGACCTCAAAGCAGGAGTTGCCAAGGCCATCTCAATCATCAAAGAAGCCGCGTCCAATGGTGCTGAGCTCATTGGATTCCCCGAGTCCTTCATTCCAGGCTATCCGATGGCCATTTGGGCTCAGCCATTCAATCCCGCTTTCCTTGCCAAGTTTCAAAAGAACTGTCTTTCAGTTCAATCGGAGGAATTCAAGGAAATCCTGGCTGCGACGAAGGAAGCTGGAATCTGGTAATTTACCCCTTTTTTATGGCGCACAATGCACATTTAATTGTGGCCAGGGTCGTTCTCGGATTCTGCGAGATAGACGGGGGAAGTATGTACGCGGCTCAAACATTCATCAGCTCAGACGGGATTGTCGTTCTGCATCGCCGCAAGCTCAAGGTACGCCGGATCTGTTGATTGCGGGCCGCAGTTTATAACATCAACAATTAGCCAACAGGACACGAGCGCACGATTTGGGGAGATGGCCCTTGTGAATTTTTCTCTTTGATCCTTAGTTGAATAATCGCTACAGCCGACTCGCTCCAAAGTGCCGTCAAAGGACCGGGGGGAGTAATGATCGGTGCCTTGAACTGCTGGTAATTATAGGCTTGTTTTTGTCCCCAAACTTTGTTGATGGGATGGCAGGGAGAATCTCCAGCCATTGTTGCGATTCCATCACTATAGTTTGGGAGTACAGGTCCATGTTGCCAGCTGGCCATATTTTCAATCCATTGCTGACGGCGCTCCACCGCATTTCTCGTCCGACATACAAATTCTTATATGCAAATTTGCGGCATTAGAAGGTCAGATGTTCGTTATTTCGAGCACTAATTTAATCAGCCGCGAGAATGCGGAGCTCTGTGGGTACGTATTGTATATCTCTAGACTCCGCGGCTTCATCGATCCTATTCGCAGCATCAAAGATGCCTCATTCTTCGAAACACCTGTTGGCTTATCTCTTCTGCCTCTTCTGATCACGACTAAATCCTCACCAGCTCGGTGGAGGATTCGCGGCAATTTACGCCCCGGATGGAACCCAAATCACTCCCACAACTGCACCAGACCAAGAGGTCATTCTCTATGCGGACATCGATTTGGACGCTATTATGAAGGCGAAGCTCGTCGCCGATCCAGTTGGGCATTAGTGTGTTCTCTGCTCTTCGCCTCAGAAAGTCTGTTTGACCCTGGAAAGTAGCTCTCGACCGGACCTCTTATCGTTGCGCGTGAACACTCGTCCCACACCGCTTGTGTCGTATGACTGTGACGGACCTGAAGGAAAACCGGATTACACTCTTCTGGGTCGAATTGCATAGTAATGTCGTCAACTTGATCATTGAAAGTACATGTGCATGTGGTCTGGTATTCCACGCTGTCTTCAACTGAATTTGTCCTTGATTTTTCTCTGTTTGCAAACGGGACCATCAGGCGACTTACTATCGATTGCCTACATATGCAACATTATTTTGATGGCTAAAATGCGGAATTTTGAACGACACGTTGCCTTCGGCTTTTGCAGGAAAGAGCTTACGACATATGAATCTAGAGAATCCAAAGCGGCTTAATTTTTTTAAGCCGGCGGACTGGTCCTGGAAGGTTGCCGAAGTGTACTGCCTTCCCAATTGCAGATTTGATACGGATATGCACCATCGAAATGCGACTACTGATGCTTTTCCTAATCACTATTGAGAGACCTTCTCTTTTTTACTTCAGAGAATTGGACGAAATTTCAGTAATTTACATATTCTGAAACGCTTCACATCGCCATCTTCCATATGTAGGCGATCGGTAGTATAGTAGGTACGTACGAGGGGCTTCCTTTTTCGGACGAGAGCGGTTGTTTGACTTGGCGTTCGTTGCACAACAACGTCGCTTTTACTTCCACCATCAAACTTCAAGCTTGAAGCTTCGAGGCCGGACCGAAATTCTGTTCCATGATCATCTGCTAGTCTCGGCTTGCCACTCCTGTCCCAAGTAGTACGCAAACAGACGAATAGACGCGTCACGCTCAGGCTTCCGAAGTTTGCGAATTGATCATGATGATTAATCGATGATTGCTTGAATGGAGTCTTGGCCGGGGAGACCAGGTTCTTCACTCAACCATAACAATGGCCCATGTGTGCTGTCAATGTTGATTTCTATGGCACACCTCTCAATGACTCTCTCAAAGGGCTTTCGACCTATTGACTCCTTCGACGGCTTTTCGATGTCGCTCTTACTGTCCTTCCTCGGGACCGGCTGCAAATCTATTGCCGAGGCGCGGCCGCGATTTCCAGCTCAGAATCTGACGTTCTTAACTTACCCGAGGAGCGGTGTCCATTATTACCGACTCGCGGGGCGACCTGCACGTTCGAAGGAAATTTCCATGTTCTTCGAAGTTGACGTTCTGGCCCCAGGTGCGGCTAGAAGCGGCCTGAGGCTGACTTTATCGCCCGAAACTATGACCGGCAGTCTTGCTAACACGTTCGAAGCACTCCAGAAATAGGGTAGTTTCGGGGCTCCCAGAAACGTTCCCGAAACTCTTGGTATCAGTCATGGAATCAGCAGGCCTGAAAAAAATGGTTTCATGAGCAGTTTTATCTGCCCAGAAACAATAAATTTCGGCTGGTACCCGAAACTACAAGTCTTGACCTGAAACCCATCGGCCCGCCCGGAACGACTCGACCACACCTGAAAACAGTAGTTTCGGGGACGCCCCAGAAACTAATTGTTTCGGCACTCAATAAATGCTCATTGGTTTCTGGCGCACTCATTCCCTTGCTAATACTACTAATTTCAGAATCGTTTTTGGGTGTCCCGAAACATTGCCTAAATAAGTCTATTTCCAGAGTGAGTTGACGTTCTGGCCCCAGAAGCAGTGAAAATCGGCCTGAGGCTGACTTCGTTGCCCGAAATATGACCGACAGTCTTGCTAACCCTTTCGAAGTTGACCTTCTGACCCCAGAAACGGCGACAAGCGGTCTGAGACTGAATTTATCGCCCGGCGAACTCTGACCGACAGTCTTGCTATAAAGCGAGTTCATGCAGGGTCGAAATAGGTACCTCTCACTTCATTTCAACACTCAATCGAATATCGTTCCTACACGTCATGAAGTATTCTCTAATCCCGCTGCAACTGGATCGTATACTCATGACGCAATAGAGTCGCTGCAATTCAGGCTGAACCCGCATGGTGGGACCTCAAAGCAGGAGTCGCAAAGGTCATCTCAATCGTCAAAGAAGCCGCGTCCAACGGTGCCGAGCTCATTGGATTCCCCGAGTCCTTCATTCCAGGCTATCCCATGGCCATTTGGGCCCAGCCCTTCAATCCCGCCTTCCTGGCCAAGTTTCAAAAGAACTGTCTTTCAGTTCAATCTGAGGAATTCAAAGAAATCCTAGCCGCAACGAAGGAAGCTGGGATCTGGTAGATTTTCCCTTTCATAACGCAGACAAGGCATATTGAATTGCTTTAGGGTTGTTCTTGGTTTTTGTGAGTTGGACGGGGGAAGCATGTATGCAGCCCAGGCAATCATCAACTCCGAGGGGGTCGTCGTTCTGCATCGCCGAAAGCTCAAGGTATGTTGGATGTTCGTTGCGCTGTATCTAATAATACGGAATAATTATCAACACAGGCGACAGGAAATGAGCGTACGATTTGGGGAGATGGTCCAGGTTCGTGGCTATCATTCTTAAGACTTCTTCTAGTTACTGTAAAGCAGCCGACTCGCTCCAAAGCGCCGTCAAGGGACCACGGGGAGCGACGATTGGCGCTTTGAACTGCTGGTATGGGCTTTATTTTATGTCAATAAACCTGGTTAATGTGGTGATAGGGAACATCTTCAGCCATTGTTGCGATTCCATCACTACAGTCTGGGAGTACAAGTCCATGTTGCCAGCTGGCCATTCTTTCAATCCATTGCTGACGGCACTCCGCCGCATTTCTCGTCCGACATACAAATTCTTATGTGCAAATTTGCGGCATTAGAAGGTCAAATGTTCGTTATTTCGAGCACTAATTTAATCAGCCGCGAGAATGCGGAGCTCTGTGGGTATGTATTACTCTCTCTAGACTCTAGACTCTGCGGACTTCGTCGACTCTATTCGCAGCATCAAAGATGCCTCATTCTTCGAAACACCTGTTGGCTTATCTCTTCTGCCTCTTCTGATCACGACTAAATCCTCACCAGCTCGGTGGAGGATTCGCGGCAATTTACGCCCCGGATGGAACCCAGATCACTCCAACCACCGAAACAAACCAAGAGGTCATCATCTATGCTGACATCGATCTGGACGATACAAAGAAGGCGAAGCTTCTGGCTGATCCAGTTGGGCATTAGTACGTTTTTTTCTTCTCTTACCTCCAGCGAATCTGATAGGCAAGTAGCTCCCGACCGGACCTCTTGTCGTTGCATGTGAATGCTCATCCCAAACCACTTGTATCTTACGATGCACCTGAAGGACAACGGGATTACACTCTTCTAGGTCGAATTACACAATAATTTTGACCACAATTGGTGCATTCTGCGTGAAAGGAATCAAATTAGCTATTTCACACCTCGCATGTATCTATGTCGCCCACAATTTCTGATGTTATTTGTCTCTAAACGGGAGTAAAACCCTATCGGAAGCTGTGATATCACCACTTTCCTTTTTAAGACGAAAGCGTTTGTTTGGTTTGTCGTCCAATGCGCAACAATCCGGACTTACTCGCTAGCCTGAAATTATCGTTATTGCTTTTTGGAAAAATGGAACGAGGAAAGCAAGGCAGAAATCTGCAAAAAATTATTCGTGCTACAGGTACGATAGAGAGCAAGCAGTGTCGGTGATATACAAATATATATGTAATTCTAATCAATTTTCAGATGTGAGGAAGCGGTCTCTGCGTATCCGTCAAGAAAAGGATTCACGTCCGACAGACTCGAGTTCTCCGATGGGGAATGCAGCATGTCTATTGTCCCCGGCGAACGCAGCGGAGACCAGTTTGGCGAGCCCGACGCGCCAAAGGTGTATGGTGTCCAATTTTCCTCCGGATCGCCCTCCGCTTCTGTGGATGAAGCGGGAGATGCCTTGTTAGACGATGGGTCGGGAAAGTCGAAACGCTGGCCGGAGCGCACGAGAGGGTCGTCGGAAACCAGGTCTATGCCGTCGTCCAGGTCCGGCGGGTCGTCGCGCAGCGAGGACGGTGATGAGCCGCTCGCGGACCGCGTCGAGCGAGGGAGGAACGTCGTCAGCCCGGGGATGTCCAGGTCGTCGTCAACCCGTGGATCGATCGCAATGACTCCTTCGTCTGAACTGGGTTCACTGGGCTCCTCGTTGCGCTTCAGACGGGCGGCGTCGATTTTCGCCTGGGTTTTCCCGCCGAGCGGCTCCGTCGTCCGGCGGCGATAAAACAAGAGGTACGCGTTGGCGTTCTGGAATATGTACAATCAGCTGGGGTAAAAGAGACCGCGCAATCGACTCACCACAGAGTCCTCCGCGCGCGCAGCGGTCACATACGAGTCGTCGAAATGATACCACTTCTGGTTTGAATGATTGAGTGCATACGCTCGGTAGTGCCCTCCACCAAGGCCGCCCATATGCTCATCCACGCCAAACAGGTCGTAAACGAGCGGCTCGTCCAGGTTGCCCAGCTGGAGCCCCTCCAGTGACGCGCCCTCCGCGATAAGCCTCTTCGCTGCCGCCCGCTCGCCGATCATGTCCCCAAGATCCAGGCCTTCGACCGGAAAGTCTATAAATGCATCGATCTTGTCCCTCAGCGTCCTGCTATTGCTGAACCGCTTGAGGTGCACGACAAGCACATCCGGCGCCTTCCAAAGGTCAAACTTCTTCGTCGCCTGCTGGTGCTTCTTGCACCGCGGACAGTACCACAGATCGTCTTCGCCCAGCTGCTCCTCCTTCGTGAACTCATCCAGGCAGTCCTGCAACGATATGCCCTTGTTCTTTTTCTGCTCCGCCTCCCGCTGCGACTCCTCGAACTCGGGGTGTATGAAGTCCACCCACTGATCCCAGCGCGCGTCGTCGTAGCGGTGCGCATCCCCAAAATAGAACGCCTTCATGTTCTCGTCAAACTCGCACATCAAAATGTCGCCCTCGCGCAGCAGCACCGGGTGCGTCACCGCCTCCTCCAAGCGCGCGTCGAACGACTCGAGCTTGGTCGAATGGATGAACGAGTTGGTCGTCCCATAGTCCTTCATGTTCGGCTGCACCCTCAGCTGGAACAAGTCGCGCTTGGGGCCCACGCGCACCGGCACGCCGTCGGGGACGACCACCTCCATCGCGATGTCCTCGTCCTCCTCCTCCACGACAATCATGGCCTTCTCGTCCGTGATGTCCCCCTCGGGCGCCTCCACCGGGTGCTCCACGACCTCCCCGTTCACCTTGATCTCCACGAGCGAGTCCACGGGCGGCACGCCGTTGATCTGGATCGGGATCGGCACGCTCTCGACGCCGCCGCCGCCGCTCGGGGCGACCTCCCACCTGAACAAATCGCGCGCGTTGTTCGCCCAGCGCTCGAGCCGCCCCACGACCGCGTCGTACATCGCGTCCAGGTCCGTCGCCTGCTTCGGGTCGATCACCGCGATGGTGGGGTACCCAAAGTACGTGATGCCGTAGTGGTGGCTCGTGCTGTACGACGGGCGCGGCGGCGGCGGGGGCTTGTAGTCGCAGAGGTACACGGGGCAGATGATGGGGTCGTCGGGCTGCTTCTTGTATGTCCGGCTCTGCTGCGCGTGGCAGGGCAGCTCGTAGCAGACGATGTTGTCGCTGTTCGCCATCTCGCCGCACAGGAGCCCGTCGTCTAGGTTCTTGTAAAATTTGTGAGAGAATATTTCAAGGGTAAGAAGCTGCAAGATATATTAACGATGTGAACGAGTCAGCTGGGGAAGATACATACATTGTCTGGCGGGACGCCCATCCAACGCCCGAGGAGTTGTCGCAGGTCCTTGAAAGACGCGTCCCGGCCAATCTCAACGGGTACCTAAAATACCGCCTAAGTAATCTGCAACGTCCCAACCGAGAAACAAATCACCTTGACGTGCGGCTTGTCTATATCCCAAGGCACATAAAATATGATATGTTTCCACTTCTTCTGCACCGGCAGCGGTAACGTGAGGTACATGAACGGGTCGAACGTGATTGAGACCTGTGCGCGCGGGGATTAAGCACAATTCCAGGTATTTCTCTGCGACAACTCACCTTCTGACACTCCGGACACACCAGCGTGCTCTGGTACTGCCCCTGGAACAGATCCACGATCACGCTGTCGTTCCGGAGCATATATCCGTCCCACGACTTCTGCGCGAGCTGCACGAGCTCGAGGTCGCCCCCGCCCTCCCAGTCGGGCTTCTCGACGTACGGCTTCTTGATCACGCGGTTCAGGTCCTCGTGCAGCCCGTCGAGCAGGAACGCGACGAGCTCCTGCGAGTCGTGCTGCTGGTACCCGCTGAACTGCGGCGCGAAGCGCTGCAGCTGGGTCTTGAATTCGCGCGGCGAGTAGGAGGTCGAGGGTCCGCTCGCGGCCCAGATGCGCTGCAGGAGCGCGCCGAAGGCCTGGGCGATCGCACCGTGCATGCCCAGGGGGTTGTCCGGGTTGAGCTCCTCTTGATAGACGTTCGCTGGAGGGGAAGTTAGCTCAGTCGGTTCAGACTGATGAGCACGCACAGAGGAAGTATTCCGCGATTTCGGGCTCGTGGGCGAGACATTGCAGTGCAGAGTTCATGAAGCAGGTGTTGCCCATGTTGCCGAGACCAAGAGTGCCCGGTTCGAGCGTCTTGGCTACCGAAGAGGAGGAGCTGGTGAGCGACCCACGCCCAAAGCCGAACGGGGAAGATGTTCGGGGCGACGAAGAGCGTTGGCCGCCCATTTTGGCGAAGAAACCTTCCCCCGAAGGGAAGAGCGGGCCCTCTGGGACGGTGAGCGTGACCGCTGTCTCGAGTGGCGGTGGCTCAGAGTCCATTGTCGGGGATTCCACGAGCCAGCCGCGCGGGGTTTTGAATTCGACCACAAAAGCGTCTCCCTGCATGAAGCCTGCTTCGTCGAGAGTCCGAGGGTTTCCGTCCACATTTTCACACTCGTACGTCGAAAAGTCGTCAACGGGGAACTCCTCCAAGTCGAAGCCTGCGGGAGGGGGTGCGCCGACTTTCCAGACGCGAAATGGGTTCGTTTCTGCTACTCCGGTGGGGCGTAGCCGGCTGGCAAGCGATTTGTTAAAGTCGAACGCGGTCGTGGCGCACGAGAACGACATGGAGATGGATGGAGCCGGCTCGGTCGTCTCGGTCTCGCCTGCACGATTGCGAACCATCCGCATGACCGTCATACGCAGGGGATACAGCTCAACCGTCGGTTCTTTCTGCTCGCCGCGCATAATGACGGTACGAGGGAGGGGATGCTTGGGCTCGCCGTACCTACGTCTAAATCAGCGCCATTTCGGAAATTAAAATTGCGCAGAGTTTACCAAGACACAAGGTCGTCCCACGCAGACTGTGGCACAAGTTCATAATCGACGCTGTCGGAAAGCGGAGCTCGGAGGTAGCCATTCGCGTCAACAAGGGCAGTATTATCAACTCCTCGGAGTTCCTCCTCTGTGACCCCGCCCTCCTTGTCGACGACTCCGGTGCACGCCTTCTTCCAGCGCTTCCACCAGTTTCTGTCGATCACATACCACGTCTCGCCCGGGCTCATCCTCTCTGCTTTTAAAGCCTCGACGCGCGGCACCTTCTCCGCAGGTGGCACCGCCTGATACATAGCGGAGTACGTCGGCGCGAGGTGGAAGGTGTCTTTGTCGAGCTCGGCCATGTAAGTGTCGGTGTCTGGGTTGGGATCGGAGATGGACAAGGTGGAAAGCGGGTCGCCGTCCTGCGATGGCCCATCGGAAAGGGAGCGTTTGACGGAGGATGAAGAAGTGTCTGAAAGCATGGAGCTGCTGCGCTGTCTCTTTCTACTTGGCTGGGACGAGACTGGTGAGGGCGGCGAGGAAGGCGTAGAGTTCATTGAAGGTTTTTAAAAAGGCAAAGAAGAAAATCAAAGGGAAACGCGTATAGAGAGATGTCACTGTCACCCGTCACGCCTTCACAAAGGGCTGTCATGGGCGCGGAGGCTCATATACTCCGTGGCTCATCGTTTGACCTTGGGGAACGTTCAGGTTCATCTTCACATTTTTCTTGATATTTTCAAGGTTTAACTCGACAGAAATCCCCAAGGCAACGCAACTACAGTAAAATTATTATATTGAGAGAGGTTAAAACATGCCCCGTATTATTTTGCTGAAAAATAAAGTACCAAATGCGAAAGATCTAGCCACGTCAATGACCATTACCCTGCGGTCGAGGACCAGTCTTGGGACTACTCTCCCTCAATCCAGCCCAGACCTCCTCAGTAGCAGCCGCAATCCGCTCCTTCAGACTGCCAAAGCTGTCGAGCGCTGGTCGCACATCCAGCGAAAAGACCGGCGAGCCATCAGGCTCGGGCGGGGCAGAGTAGTAGTCTATAACATAGCGCACTTCCTCCCCCGTTTTCGGACGCCGCACGACCCAGTCATGACGGTCAAACGGTGGTTCCGTGCTATGTACGTTCGGTCCGTGAGCATTACATTTATTGCGAGCACGAAAAACACACTTGAATCGCGACGGCATAAGCCATCCCGCAAACATCCATATCCGCGCCTTCGGCGACATCTCCCCCGGCCGCCCCTTGAACCGCGCAAGCTGGATATCATCCGCGCTGTATATACAGCAGAATCAGCTTCACATCGGGCAAAGCCGGAGAAAAACGCACGGATACGCCCTCTTCTCCCACCTGACGACCTCCTGCCACGCCTGCTCGTTCAGAAAGTTGTGGATCTCCACCATCGTCTCCACATGCGCCAGCTCCTCCGGCGTCTCGCGCCCCTTCCTCGCAAGGGCGTTGTAGAACTGCTGCGGCGACGGGTACTCCCACTTGCTCGCCGGGTCGCGCGGGATGGAGCTTTCTGTGCGCGAGGTGGGGAGGGCGCGGGACTGCGAGGAGGCGGCCTCTTGCGAGAGATTGGGCATCTGGTTGAGCGCGTTGACGGATTCGTGCTCGATAGGACATTGTGCGGGTTTTGAAGCGGCGGCGTCGTGAGGTACGGGGCAGCCAGACGCTGCGGGCGGAGATTTGTGGTCGATGGGGCATCTTTGGGAAGCGCGGGGCAGCGCACTCTGCGAACTCGTCTGGCCCATGGATGATGGTCGGAAGAAAAAGTTATTTTAGGAAAATTGAAAACAAACGCAAACAACGCTTTTGGCCCAGAAAGGAAGGTGGTCTGTTCGCAGGTCAGTTGCGCATCATTTTCATCCAGCCTGTTCAAGTCCCGGCTTTTCATCTTCAGGTCATATTTCTGCTCGCGTTCGATTGCCGGTCATGACTCTCGGTTATTTTTGACATTGTTTACATTCTGCGTTCAATTCCCCGTTAACGTCCTTTCGTTCGAATCTTTGTCTGGGAACCCGATTACGATATAGCTGAATCTTTCCGTCTCGGGTCCGATTACTGCAATATTTTTATATCTTTCCTCCATCCCCTTTTCTGCGCGGGGGTTAAATACCTGGCTAAATGTGCTCATTGCCGTGTTCAAATACGTCGGACTGGTGGAGAACCTTCGAAAATTCTGAATCACAACTCGGAAACAAAATAGACTACACCCCTTCTAAGCGTGTCTTCAAATCCAAAACAATATCGATGTCAGCTGCCATTCGTCACGCAATTTCCTTTCCCGTCACCTATCTTGTGCGCATTTTGAATTGGCTGTATTTCGACCGCAAAACCACTAGTTATGTACAGTACGTGGTCGGCAAGAAATAGGTAAAGCAAAATGGCTGCAAGAATATCAACCAATGGAACAATTCTTCAGCTATTTATCTTTTTTTTCGCTTACCCTCCAACTCCAGGGGTCGACGTCGCTGATGTCTTATCTCGTAACGATAGCAAGGCTCGCAAACATCCTGACCGATTTCGAGTTTGCTCTTGTACCAACTAGTACTCGTACTTGAGTGGCAGTGTGCGCATCCAGTGATACCACTGGGGGGAATGCACAATCTTGGACGCCTGGTCGCAGGTTGGTGAACGAGTCGCCAAGCAAAGATGCCGCCAAACGGCGGTGAACCCGAGAATCCGATGGGGGTTGAGCCATCGTTCTGAGGCATCGATGGGTGTAAAAATGGGGTCCCGCTTTGTTCCCCGTTGGTGTCCCCGCTCCCGTTCGCCGTCTGGCCACTCTCGTCGAAGGACACGGCCCCCGGTGCATTACCGCGCCCATCCACGTATAAGGCGTCGTTCGTTGACATTGTCTCAGGTCGAGACGTCGAGGAAACTCGGCGGCGCTTGGACCCACGCGAGGCCTTGAAGGCCTCTGAACCGCCGATGACCGCGACGGCTGAATCTGTTTCATTATGCGCACAGGCACTGTCGCGAGAACGCGGTCCTGGACGCGGCTCGACTAGCGCCATTGCGGAGGCTTCTGGTTCAGTTGCGGACTCCGCAATCCTGCGCGAACGTCTGGTGCGTGGAAGGTTCGTACTTTGTTCGCGGGAGTCACTATCTTCAGCGATCGCTGGTGGGAGTCCGACTGCGGTATCTAGCACTCCATGTTTGCGCTTGCGCGGATGTTTCTTGACCAGTTTCTCTGCAAGTTTGGTCTTCTCGATCTCAGCCTGCATATACAAGGCCTCCAGATCATCGGCAATCGCGGTCATAGGCTGTCAGTGCTGGACGCCATTCTTCGCGCTTGTGTCCTCCATTCTGAACTTAGTGAACTGTGTACAAAAGCTCGGTAAGTGGTCCAGCATCCACGCACGACGTTGAAATAATTCCCACCACCCGGCTTAGGCCATATCTCAGCCCGGAAATGAGAAGAAGACTTGCAGAAACACAATGATGAGACTCGGAGGCAAAAACAGTCGCAGCTTGAACCGCACAGCCACCGCTCGGATGCGCTGGCGGAAACGGCCGGTGGCTGTGCAAGCTGAATTTTGCTTCCGCAAGTCTTCTTCCAAGGAAATCGGTCCGACATGGCCTAAGCTGGGTGGCAAGTTTAACTATTTCAATGTCGTGGGTGCTGGACCACTTACCAAGCTCTTGTACACAGTTCAGAATGGAGGACACAAGCGCGAAGAATGGCTGGCAGCCTTCGACCGCGATTGCTGACGATCTGGAAGCACTATATGCTCAGTCTGAGATCGAGAAGACCAAATTTGCAGAGAAACTGGCCAAGAAACCTCAGCGCAAGCGCAAACATGGAGCGCTGGATACCGCAGTCCCAGCGGTCGTTGGGGATGGTGGCTCCGGTACTACGAACCTTCCGCGCACCAGGCGTTCGTGCAGGATTGCGGAGTCCGCACCTAAACCAGAAGGTTCCACAAGGGCGTCAGTCGAGCCGCGTTCTCGCGACAGTACGAATGATCCAGCCGGCGATGAAGTCTCTACACTGCCAACAACGGATATCGCGGTCATGGGCAGTTCGGAGGCCGTGGGCTCGCCTGGGTCCAAGCGCTGCCGAACAAACATCGTTACCCCGACGTCTAGACCTGAAACATTGGCAATGAACGACGCGGCCTATGGACGCGGTAATGCACACCTGGCGGCGATGCGTCAGAACGACGGCTCTAGCCCTATCGGATTCTTGGAGTCTTCCGAAGTCCATAACACGTTAGCCCCTACACTGCCTTCTCACCACATCTCTTCATTTGCGATTACCTCTGCCCCACCCACTCTTCCTCCAATTCCACACGGCTCCCCAACCTCCGAATGCGCAAACTGCCACTGCAGTAGGAGTACCAGGTGGCGCACGAGCAAACTCGAAATTGGATGGAAAATTTATTGGGCTTGCTATTCGTATGAAGGAAAACATCAGAAACATCGACCCCTGCGATTGGAGGATATACACAAAGAAAGGCGAACCCTATATAGCTAAATCCTCGAAAGAATTGTTCCCTTGATTAATATCATTGAAGTCACTTTCTTTACCTATTTCCTGCCGACTATGTACATACTGTACACGACGATTGATTTTGCGGTCGAAATTAATCCAAAATGCGCACACCAGGTAGATGGTGGGCAAAGAAAACGGCGTGGCGAATGACAACACCCATGACACCGACGCTGTTGGCGCTTATGTATTTACTTGCTTCCTCTATTTCTTGCCGATGTACTGTATAACTAGTGATTTTGTAGTCGAAATACATCCGAATCAAAATGCGCACATTGCCCAAAGGAAACGGCATGGCGAATGGCAGCACCCCGACACCGACGCTGTTGGCGCTTACGTATTTCATGAAATGTGTAGTCTTTTTCCCGATTTGTTCCAAGTACGAACTTGCGGACCGTAATCGGGTCTGAAAAAGGAAAGATAGGTGGTATTTGCACACGTAAACGTTACAAGAGAACGAACATCCATAGTTTTCTAGCACAATCTGGTGGAGGATAAATGAAACGAGAATTTAACGCCCACAAAGAAGCCCTAATGCCAATCACAAAGCACCCTAACCGAAAGTTCAACCCGGCAAGGATGAATGACAAAAATATAAACCCAAGACCAGAACTCAACCACGCCCCACCGACCGGTAATTGAACGAACGGTATAGGGAAAGCAAATATAACCTGAGACAAAAAATCAACAAACAAAGCTTAACTGAGCATTGAACCTCATGAGCGAAAAGAACAAAATCAGTTTCTCTTGCGTTCCCTAAAAAAAAGTTTTTGGGACGGGCTCTAACCGGGAATTGAATCCGGCATAAAGAGAACCGTTAACTTACCGACGCGTAACCATCGACAGAGAATAGCCAAAAATTGAACCAGAGACTGGGAGGAGTTGATTATAACGTTGAATCCGGACGGATAATCACGAAGGAGAAAAATGAACACGAACTCTAAGATTATTATAAAGTCTGGGTTTGGTGATGCTAATTTTGTGACTAAAATTATATGTTTTGCAACTGTTCAACGTGGCCGGCTCAAATACTTGTGCCAGAGCAGATCTAGAAAGAAAAAAGCAATAACGTCGGGATCACTGGTTGAAATGGTCGGTGGCTATGTGGTTCAAGCTGCGTCTGTTTTTACCTCTCATCATTGTTTACAAGTCTCTTCTCACTTCCAAAGCAAATCCCGAGTCACGGCCTAAGCCGGGTGGCAAGTTGAATTATTCCAATGTCGTGGGCACTGGACCACTTACCGAGCATTTGTACACAGTTCCGAATGGAGGACACAAGCGAGAAGAATGGCGTCCAGCACTGGCAGCCTTCGACCGTGGTTGCTGACGATCTGGAGGCCCTGTATGCTCAGGCTGAGATCGAGAAGCTGGCAGAAAATAAACATCCGCGCAAGCGCAAACATGGAGTGCTAGATACCGTAGTCGGACTCCCACCAGTGATCGCTGAAGATAGTGACTCCCAACAAAGTACAAATCCACGCATTAGACGATCGTGCAGGATTGCGGAGTCCGCAACTGAACCAGGTGCCTCCACAATGGCGTTATTTGAACCGCGTCCGGGACCGCGTTCTCGCGACAGTGCCTGTGCGCATAATGAAACAGACGTCGCGGTCAGGGGCGGTTCAGAGGCCTTGGCCGCGCGCGGGTCCAAGCGCCGAGTAAACGCATCGCGGGCCGTGCCCCCGATGAGAGCGGCCAGACGGCGGACGGGAGCGGGGACACCAACGGGGAACAAAGCGGGACCCCATTTTTACACCCATCGATGCCTCAGAACGACGGCTCAACCTCTATTGGATTCTCGGGTTCATCGCCATTTGGTGGCTTCCCTGTGTTTGGCGAGTCACAACCACCAGTCGCCACGATCGGTTTAGAGCCTTCCGAATCCCATAACGCATTAGCCGCTCCTGCATTCGCCGACCACATCTCTCCTTCTCCATTTGCGACTGCCTCTATCCCACCCACTCCTCCCCACATCCCACGCAGGTGCGCAAACTGTCACAACATTACGCGTTCCCGGATGTGCGAAAGCAGGCTCCAGGAGGGCAAAATATGCAATGCTTGCTACCAGTACGAATTGCGGCTTCACCAACCTCGACCCGTCGAGCCGGCAACTACTAAGCGTCCAAGATTGTACATTCCCCCAGTGGTATCACTGGATGCCCAAACTGCCATTGCAGTACGAGTTCTAGTTGGCGCGAGAGTAAACTTGAAAATGGTCAGCTTGTTTGCGAGCCTTGCTATCACTTCGAGAGAAGGCATCAGCCTCAACGTCGACCCCTGGAGTTGGAGGTTAAACGTAAAAAAAGGCAAATCCTAGCAGATGGCTAAATCCTTGAAAGAATTGTTCTCTTGATTGATATCCTTGCATAATCCTTTAATATTTCTTGCCGACCATGTACTATAGATTTTGCGGTCGAAATAAATTCAAAATGCGCACACTGGGTAGATGGTGGGCAAAGAAAACGGCATGGCGAATGGCAGCACCCCTGACACGCTGTTGGCGCTTATGTATCTGACAAAACGCGTCGGGCAGGTAGAAGTCTCTGTTTGCCGATTTGTTTTGCGAACTCGCGCTTGACCATGATCGAGTCTGAAAAAGGAAAGGCAGGTGGCTGTGCTCAAGCCGACAAACGACTCTGAGGTCGGGACCCGTCGTTAGGACACCAGCGAAAACCATAAAGGCTTGAGGCGGCTGGGCCCACATCGGAAACTCGGAGTATCAATCACACCACCAAATCTGACTCGGAAGATAACGCGCTGGAGGAGTGAGTGGTGATTGAGCAGTCGACATATCCGATGTCTCTGCCCGCTAATTAATGCAGATGGAATACACGCTGCTTTTATTCTATAAATATGCCCTCGCACTCCGCCGCGCCATCTATAACAGGCGATAAGTGACTTGCGGAAAAATACAAGATCGGACAGACCTCTATCACCTTCCAGCCGCCCGTCAGCTCGTTGTTAAGCTCCTCCTCGATGCGCGTCACGGCGGCGAAGTACGTGCATTGCTCGACTCGGTCCTCGGCGCCAACCACGATCTCGCGCGTCTTCGCGTTTCGGAAAAGGAGCACTTCCTGTGTAGAAAACTGGATAACGAAGACGGGGAGGTCGTTCTCAAGGATTTTCCCTAAAGAAACCTGCAAGGCGGTAAGCATGAGCATGGCTTGTCGTTATCGATAGAGCGCGCATACGTCAACTTGTCGGATGTCGAGCACTTTGCTGTCGCTGATGAGGCCCTGGCGGAGGTACTGCTCGACCGTTGCCCATAGGACATTGTACGTCTGAGACTCCCATCAAGCACAGGACATGAAAAAGGAAGGAACGACAAACCGCCTCTCCACACCAGGCCTTCAGCGCCGCCTGGTCGGCCGTCAAATACGCATCCACCACCTCCGGGACGATATACTCTCGCAGCTCGCGCTCGAATCCCTCGCGGGTAAAGTGGGGGTCGAGATTCTTCATCAGCCGCATCACCTGCGCCGTCTCGTTCTCCTCAAACCATGACCCGACTGTTTCGGTGACGTTGCGGACGGAGGCTACGACGGGGTTCTCGGACTCATCGTAGGCCTGCCGGAGAGATGCGAGGGTGCGGAATACAGGGTTTGTCTCCTTTAAGCGATTCCATTTTCCTGCCGCGGCGAGTCCTTGTGGAGGACCACCGCCTGGCCGGCTCTAAAGGATCGTGTCAGTACACTCTTAAAGCAACAAGCAACAAAAGCCATCACGTACTCCGGGTTTTCTTCAACTCGATTTGTGGGCGCGTATCCCTGAGCGCGCCCCGCCTTTTCCAGTCGCCGCTGTCGCCGCAATCTCCGCGCCTCCTTCTCCTCGAATCCCGCATGCTTCGCACTTCCACTATCATCGAGAGCATCTATGAGCGTCTCCGACAGCGTCTTATACGCCGCCGTGTTGCGTATAGGCTCCGTCGATTTTTCTATTGTGGATGAGATCGCTGATGAGGCACGCGAAATCTGAAATCGGGATTCTAGTAAACCACAGCTGGGATAAAAATTGATACGCACGGCACGCATTATTTCGCTCTCCTCCATCGTCCTGAGCGCCTCAGATACAGCGTCCCCAACCTTGACACCAGTCTTTTTAAGCTCCTCTGCCGCCGCTCGTAAGCGCGGATTCTCTTTGATACTGGATGTTAACTGTAAACAAACTGTGTCGGTAGATGCCAGGAGCATGTATAATAAGAAACAAACCCGAGCCCGCTCGTACGCTGCCCTTGCCCGTTTCATGGCCTCCGAATCCTGAAACTTGTCGACATCGCCCTGCAGCTGCTTGACGTTTTCCTGGAGCTCTCGGTTCTTCTTCAGTTCGTCCCGGAGAACATCCACGAAGGTCTGAAAGGGGGATTTTGGGAGCTCGTCCTGCCGCCTGGAGGACGAATGGAATCCGGCCGCAGAGGGTATTCGGAAGGGCGGAGGAAACTGCACATTTTGTCGCGAGAGGGCCACGCGTCGGCGAGCCGCAGATTTTATAGCAAGGCTCTGTAGCTTGCCCGGGAGCATGGTGGCCGATGCGGTGTAAACAGCGAAAACTTCGTCCGTCGCTGCCGAAGATTTTCTGCCGGGCCGCGTTAGCGAAAGCGTCTATTTCAAACAAGGACAATTTGAAGCTTTACTATCATCCGATTATCATCGTCTCCAATCGATCTCGTCTCTCAAGTTTCCCTTGCCATTAAGTTTTCATTAGACAGGCGATCTAGTAGACTCGACTCAACTTCTCCGGATTGACTTTATTTTCAAGCCCAAATTTCTAGTTCACCGTTTTTCAGGCCTTGGGAAGCTCCTGCAAAGGATTGTCCGGAAAAGTGGCTTCTACAGGCGAAAATTGGCGATTTCTTTGTCCGAAAAGTGGCTTTTTGAGGCAGAAGTTGGCGATTATTGTCGTGGAAAGTGGCTTTTCAGGCGAGATCTTGAGATTTTTTTTTGGCAAGTTGGTACTATTTAATCTTACTATCAGGATATCACGTCATAAGAACCAGTTCTCGATGAACTGCCGGAACCGCGCGGCTAGTCTATCATTTGTCTTTCTGGGTTTGTTCTGGGTGGCGCCGCGGATTTTTCGAATTTTCTACTGAGTTTCTAGGATTTTTCCCCGCCAAACAAGTGATGACCATTGTCCGAAAGTGAGGCCCAGACGCCTCAAACGAGTGACTTTTTGAGGTCAGATTTGAGGAATTTTC
Organism: Mycena leptocephala; assembly: GCA_029378395.1. Classification (NCBI taxonomy): domain Eukaryota; kingdom Fungi; phylum Basidiomycota; class Agaricomycetes; order Agaricales; family Mycenaceae; genus Mycena; species Mycena leptocephala. Next base: position 140,219 of record JARJLF010000214.1, read on the forward strand.
TGGCAATCCTTTGCAGGAGCTTCCCGGGGCCTCGTATTCGCGTCATTTCAACTTTCGAATTGCTGTGGTCCAACTGTGGTCTCAGGCTCAACCGATACGCTTTGTACTACTCCTAGCCTCAGATTCTAACCCAGATCATCGCCCACCAGATGCAGTGCTGAAATTTTATCAACTCCTCGTGCCTCTGTTTTTTGTGATCGACATGTCTAACTTCCTGAGTAGTCTCATCCTCAACGCTGTTTCTTCAAAACCTCCATGTATCATTCTCGCAGAACGCGATTCATCGTCGGCTGCTATCCCTCACTTTCCTTGTGGCGATCCTTGGAAGATTTCGTCCGCATTCCCACCCCAGCGCCATTCCATCTCTGCCACTGCCTGGAATAGACTGTCCGACTCTTCAGCCACGAATTTTGATATCCTGGCGCCGACGGAATATCCCGACCACAACTTCACATGGATAGAGGAAAATCAGAAGACAATGCACGCCCTGTTTCGGTGTATTGAACACGGAGACTGTGCGCAGAATAAACCAAATGTATGTCAGGAACACGGTATCGCTGGACCGCTCTCACCCAGGCCAGTGGTTATCATCTATGCTTCGACTTTATTACCCCCCTACAAGGAGGATATATCGGCGGGGAAGCCATCTGGGCGCACAGTTCGTCGCTGCCCCAAAAATCAGACATTGCAGTGCTTGACGTTTCTCATCTCGCACAGTACCAGGTGTTGAAAAACATGGGAACTCCGTGCTATTCGTGCTCAATATGGAGTCCGCAGTGCATCTCTACCACATCTTCGGCAATCTCGTCAAAATCATCATCGCCACGCCTGACCCACTGCTTCCGTTCATTGACCGCGCACGGTCTGCAGAGAATCCGGCCCGGTCTGGAAGATTGTCTCCCAGGTCTTTTGGGAAAGTCCGCCAATCCGCTCGGACACTGAATCCTGAGGACGTGAGCGTTACCTGACTCCATCTTCCCCTTCCGTGCTTAGGTTTTATCTGCTCCCGTAGTACCGCGGAAACAATACGTACCTCGGCTACAGCATCGAGGCGCAGTGTTCCAAGTACCGTTCATCCCTCATGCCCGCGGCGGCCGCAAGTATACGTCCTCGCCAAGTTCCTAAAATTCTTTCATCCAAAGACGCGCACATGGACGCCGGACTTTTTCGATGCCGCAGCTAACGCGACAGGGTTGACCTTGTTATGGCATCTAGGAGTTTGCCGGCGGGCCTAAGATATCTCCTGAGGATTTACCGGCCAGCATCGAAAATGTCGGACCAAGTGGCATGGCGCAGGCGGCGTTTTACGACCTGTTGTTGAGATCTGTTGCGCTCGTCGGGGTCGGAAATCCCAAATTGTCCGTGGTTCTTTTGTTTCACGTGAGTGCATGATTGACATGTGCTACTTGAACTAGGTCGCCGACGCCCTACGACGCGCTGTGTCTCGGCGTTCCGTTCATAAACCCCGTAAAGCAGGTGCGCAGCTTCTGGGGTTCGCGATTCAACCCCGCTAATTTACATCAACGTAGTGGGACAAAAAGGACCCGAACAACCGAAGGGAGACGCAGCACGATCTGCTGAGGCACCTTCCGAGCCGTATGTCTACCATGTATTCGTGGGCGACCGCGAGGGGTTTGTGAATGCGATCAGAAACGCCGCGGCAAACCCTATCCCAAGGTCAGTAATCTCTTGAGTACCGCGGATGTAGATGAATGACTTGACACTTATTACTGTTTTACAGTTATATTCTGCCCGGATGAAAAGGTCCTCCGTCGAATACAGGCTCGGGAACATAATTGAATACAATTGGAGGGCGGAGGCGGCTGAATTGTTAAAAGAGCGTGAGGCGGGTTTAGTTTCGGGGTCGGTGAGTGAGTTTCCCCATTTTTTTTCTCGGTCTGCTGATGATTGCAGACTTTCATGTTGTAATGCAATATTTTAGGCAACACTGTACTACGATCATTAGAAAAATGGGCTTGGCATACTTTATAAACACCCTTCCCCAACCGCACACATTCTTGTTTCATTTTGGCCCGGTCTGGTTCTTTTCTGCTTACACTTTCTTCTCCGTCAAGCTCGGTGATTTTGTTCAGGCCACAGGTTCAAGTCATGGTCAGGCCCGATTAGTGGCTGGTCAATCTCTGTTGCATTTTTGTAAAGCTTACGTCCGCTTTCAATCCTCCGTTGCCCCTTCGCGGATTTTCCTCCCAGGCCCACTACGTTAGGAATTTCGGTTCCAAGTCCATCCCTCTGTCAAGTTTTGGACGATGGCGGAATGAATTCCCTACATAGTCCAAGACCGAGACCGGGTATTGCCTATCGAGTTTAAACCCGCGCACGAAGGATCAAAATTCGGTTGATGATCTACAATCAGAAGCAGAAAGCGGATAAGATACCCAGATAGCGAAACTGCGGTTGAACATTGGGTGTTGCCCTTGGAATGTTTAATTTCCGGTCAGGGCCGCGCGATGTCCGGAGAACGGAGGATATCCATCACGAAGTACTTGGCGCGTACGATACGGATCGACCATTTATGAACGGGGGAAATCTTCGTATGGGCGGTTGCCTTCGGGTGCCAGAATCAGCTGGCAGTTGGATGGCTTGGCGTTGAACGGAAAGGATTCAATTCTATAAATCATATGGTAAAAAATATTGTTCTACATATATCAAACATTTCTATGTGTTGGCATCCAGGACATGAAGTTATCTGAGTCACCCATATTCCAAACCGGGCCGCTATTCTCAGCGTAATGCTGGTCGAAGATGGTCGGCGAACTCGGCGGGTTGACCCTGCTCAAGCCAAGTCCACGGCTAGGGCCAGATGTCAAAGAAGAATCATAGCTCGGAACGTCAAGTAACGAATTCCTGACAATCAATCATTTCAGCCCCGAAACAGAGGACGGAGATAACGCTCCACGAACTTGGCAAACGTATCCAAATCAGAAATGTGGGTGTTCAATGCGCAACCGGGGTAACTTGAATGGCTTGGCGACCGGGCAAGTACATCGGCGGCTTTTCTGAGCCTCAGCGACAGCTCGAGGACGGCATTATAGCAGGCAGCCTCGTTGAGACAGCCGCAGTTCCCTCCCCTTCGAACGAACATGTGGTCCGCCAGACCTGCGTATGCAGCCATCAGGGATGCCAACGAATCACTCGGGCGTGAATATCCCGGAACTGGTTGGGAATTACCCAAAGCAGAAGCGAAATGAGGAGCTTGCGCAGGAGGGGTGTAACCAGGGGACGGGATTGGCCAGCCAGTATTGTTTGGCGGAGTTGTAACTCCGGAATGAGGGGGACTATCCGAGAGAGATCTCGGGGAATTAGACCCTCCAGCCGATACACGGGGTGATCCCCGATGTGGTTTGTTCTTCAACTGCAAATGAAAATGAGAAAAAATAAATTTGAGAATGAACCAGGCCTGCCTCTCGAATCACACCTTCGAGTTCCGTGATGCGGTTCATCAGTCGAGTGCCCTCATCTTGTTTTCCTTTAGACTGTCTGTTGGGGTCATCGACTTCATAGACACAGGTTCCGCCCTATCAATATGTCCCGTTAAACTAGTCCGCAAAAAGTCCCATGAAAGCTTACAATGCCGAGCTGCGAGCATCGAGAACAAGGCCGTTGTCTATCACACTGCATGAATCGGTGAGCCGGAGAATGTTTGCATATAGAGTTGTGTACCATGCGTTTTGTTGCGTGACAATTGAGGCACGATTGTGTCGTACGGTTGCGGCGACTAACAGGCTCAGTCGTTAATCAGAGGATTGCGCGTTCTGAATATCGGCTTACCGCTTGCGATGATCACCTTCGGTGGGGGCAGCGGCCTTGGGGGAAATTCGTGGGGATACAGGTGCAGACATTGCCGACGAGGAAAGAGAATGTTGAGTATCTTGCGGGCTACCAAGCCTGCCTTTGTACAGTTTCCGGAGCTTGGCATCGAGAAGCGAACTGTGGCAAAAGAAGGTGCAACTCGGAAACAAGGGAGCAACTTTGGGAAGTTGGATCAAGAGAATTGCCATATGTACAGCCTTCGAAGATACGTACGTAGCTGAAGTTCCCCGACGCATAGATACTTCAAGGGACTCCCTGTCGAACAGACGGAGATGCTGTGTGGGTTTACATACAGCAACAATGAGGGTGCAGCTCGGATACCTTATTTCGGGCGTGGAACCGCATCACAGAAAAGAAGTCACACCGTTGGTTGACGCGGAGCCATCGGTTCGGTTTAGTAGCCTCTGCATCAGGAGTCAGTAGCCGTTATAATTGTACTTTCGTCTTAGTCAGGATTCTTCGCTAACTTGAGCTTCAGGTTGACGTGAGATGTGCCCGGTTCCGCAGTAGCGAATTTTAAGAGAGAATACCTGCGCCGGAATTATAGTCTTGACAATCTCCATTCGATTCTTCGAGATGGGGTACAGTTTTTTGTTTGCGAAAAGCAAGCTGATTCAACCTGAGAGAAGAATTATAGCATTGGTCAAGAAGTAAGAAGTTTTGTCTCTTAGTCCTGCCAAAGCGGAATGCCAAGCATTTCCCACTGCGTAACAGACTCCCTCGGAACCATCTCGTGGGGATTAATTCCCGAATGCAGTTATTCAGCAGATTTCGGGCCGATCATCGAGAGCCATCGGGATTGGCAGATTGTCGGATATTTTGGACAGACAAGTAACAGTATGTAGCACAGATAACGTTTAACCCGTCGTAAACATTAGCGTTTAACAGTTTAACGGTTTTAGTCTATGCATTCGAATCTGAAAATGCCGGTAGCCAGCTAATAGCTCAGGAGAGATATCGAGTAAGACCAATCAGGGGTGAAAAGTTCCAAGCTTAGTTCGTAATGGATTGGCTGCCGTTGAGTGCAATAATCTGACAGAAGCAAAAGTCAAGTTCTGAGGGATGTTGCACTGACAGACAGAATGTTAGGCGAAAACGATGTTTTTTGAAGCCCGACCCGAATAAGATTCGCTACCAGGTCGACAGTTGGTCTGGAGAACGACAAGTGGCAGCGACGTGGAATAGGTTGTCCTGGGGCTGGAAGGAATTCTGTAGCTTGCAGATCTCAGATGTGGACTGAGATTCATAGTCAACCGTCCCTTAGCTTGGCAACACCAATCATGATGCCGAGTCTGATGCCGAGTGCCTCCGTCAACACCTTCCTACCTTCACACCTAATTCTGGGACACCATTGCAACCGTCTGGATGTACTTACATAACTCTCGAGCTCCACAAGCACCTAGTTTTTTCTGAAAAGCTTGTCCGGATGATTACAAGATTGGACCATTCTGTTCTGATCGAGGATTCGACGCAACAATGGCAACATTCGACGACAAGGTAAGGTCAACTCGGTGTCCGAGTGAAGACTCTGCTTTGGATCTGTGTTCCATTAAAACTCTAATTCTTCGATCCGCACCATCTAAAGCAAACCCGCTCCTCTGGTTGCCTGTCACACATCCTTCTTCGGCTACACACAAAACACTCACAAAACTTAGACTCTTTCACTCCGACACTTTCATCGTTGCGCAGGCGGCTTTCAAACCTTCAAGTCCGCCACCGCGGAAGTCTTGAATTCATTGACTTGCACTCCACAACTGCGTCTCCAGATATGTTCCATTTTTTACCTTTTCTCACGAGCTATAACTTCTACGGTGGCAACCAGTGAACTGGGACTTTCGTCTTTCTCAGGTCATGCTCGCTCACCCCTCGTATCTAACTCCCATTCTTGTGAACGAGAACAGCTACGGATAAGCAATCGCATTCTCATGCAATTTACGGCGGTCGCCCAAACATTATCCCGATCACCAACAGTCGCAACATCCTGCGACTGGCTGCGCAGCACCTTCCTTGTTGTTCGCAGCACCTACCTCAACTATCCGTCGCGGTGCGCAGCAGTTTCAGTGATTTACAGCGCATTACTGGCCGACTTTCGACGTATGTTCACTCTAATGCCGACGGGACTCCTTTCCTTGATGTTTACAAAGATAAGTTCAGGCCTCTGACGCAATATGTTCTCTTCAATTAATTGATGGTCACAAACAGCTTGCGGGACCAGCGAGGCGCAGTCAGTCACCATTGTCTTGTGTCCAATCGTCGGCCGCCTGGGCTCCGTAGAACCGCATCAAGTGAAGTTCTATATCAGATTTCAGGATCATCGCCGAAATTTCGTCCATCCAGGGCTCCTTCTCCTAGTTTTCCCGGTTGAAACGCGACTACAAAGGGGTTAAGATCGCGGTTTAGGATGCTGAATCGTAGATTACGGCGTTTATACGGGACCTCATGTGCAAGGTTCAAACTGGTCGCCAGTAGTACCACTGGGGGGACTTCCAATCATACCCGTTTATCTTCCGAACGTCAACGTGACTTTCTGGAACAGAGCCACAGCCTTCGAGTGTCATGGAGTAAATGGCACAAACACAAGCCAGTTCTCGGATCTTAGGTCTGGAGCTTTCGGAATATTCACCGCGACACAAGGGATGGGCCCTCGGCGGAATTATTCTAGTGTAATGCGCCACATCTTTTGGTTCCCTGGCGCCGTTTATCCCATCGTCCGACAGCACACCCCCACTGTTCATTGGAATTGCCTGAATTTGATAACTTTTTCTGGTCGATGCTCTCCTGCAGGTCTCTATCAGTCCAGTCAGAGACCGAATAAATATGCCAACTAGACTCACAGAGGTTTGTTCACTTCGGCGATTGTCTGCTGCTGCGGTTCGACGTCCACCTACAAGCTTTCCACCTGGACGGACTGCTGCGGAAGGCTCTACGCCCCAAATGCGCTCTCTAAGACATCAATGAAACAGCGGCAAGGTAACAGCCAAGAGGCAGACTTACGAGGTCTGCCAGCCCCCGAGTCCTCAGATGACGGGGCTTGCTTTCGGCTCCACTGCCGCTCGCTCGTTGAGAAAGCGACGAATCACACCAGGTGCGCGAATGGGGCAGAAGGCTCTACGCCGCCAATGCTCTCTCTATGACGCGAATAAAATGGCAGCAGGGCAGTCGAACGGCAGACTCACGAGGTGCCTTTATCATGAGTCGGCGAGTCCACAGACGGTGGGGCTTGCTTCCGGTTCCATTGCCGCTCCTCGAGAAAGCGACGAATTGCAGAGTGCGTCGGTGTGGTGTGGGAGAGACTTTATGAGTCGGGTCAACTCTGATGAGAAGGCACGATATCGAGACGGGGTCGACATGGATCGTACTGTACTAGCGGGCCTTAAGAAGGTCGTAGGGAGGCGGACAATGACACCACTCACCCCCACCGACCCTTGGGGAGGAGGACAAGACACTGTCGTGGGAGTCAATTCTAGGAAGAGGCGGCAAAGAATGAATAATGCCCACTCGTCGGTAGCCTTAGCCAACTATCCGCCAGGATCTGGTGTTTCATTGGAGCACGAACGACGAAGATTTGGAGATAGCCAGTCCTGTATCGCCCAGAAATGAATTTGGTCAAAGACAAACGTAGAGGAAAATGTCAAGGACCTCAGGGTCAGTTGTTAACTGCGTCGCGGAGTTCGAGATATAACTCTGGTCGAGGTGGTCGTATATAAGCGTAACGCCGAAAGCGAGGCGAGGGCGAGGGCGAGGGCGGTGCATATTGCGCAGCCGTCACAAATGGCAAGCCTATGGGACGGAGTTTAACGTTGCAATGTGGTCAAAAATCCACCAACGCCGAGTGAGAACATCCTGGTCGTCGGTATATATCGGTTTGAGCACCGAGGAGGACGGTAGAAGGAAGTGAAAGGTCCCCTGCGCATTGCCAAACAAGCAGGTGATGGCAAAGCGGCGGCGTTAGGGAAATGGATATACCTATGTATTCCCTGACGGAGGAGCAGGGGAAAAAAAGCCGCCAAAATACAACCACGCTGACCGGGAAGTGAACCCGACTGGACGCAGACCTCGACCGATTCGAGACGAAAAAATTCCTCAAAAATGCACCCAGCACCCGACTGGAAAAATCTTCTCAGGACCTGACTGGATTTTCACCCCCGACTAAATGGTGGCCTCTTTGCTATGAGGCTGATTTCCTAAGTATTCCACCGCCTTTTCTCTCTCCCAATCTTCTGGCCTCACGCGAATGTTGAAGAAAAATAATATTGGTAGTGGATCACGGTTACATCACCTACATACTGGCGTGTCCGTCAAAGATATACACTGCGCCGTCGGAATCGCCCCTAAAAGATATGAGCACAAGTATGACAGAATAATCTTTCACATACACGACCAGCTCATGTTCTCCGCTGAATCGGTCACCGAAGGTGAAATAGGCAACATCGGAGTCGGCCTGCGCCAACACCGTCCCTTCGTCGCTCGCGCCTAGCGGATTCCACAATCTTATGCAACCTAGATGCGGGAAAGTTTCCATCGTACTGAATCAGTGTGATCAGGAAGAGAACGTACCGTCGTTGCCCCCTGTCACGAGGCCCAATCGTCTCGAATCGCTTTCGACCCACTTGACACCAACGACTCCGAAGAAATTATGGCTTTTGAACTGAAGCGCATTGTGGCGTGTTCGAAGTCGTACAAAACTCCTCGGCTCAGCATGCGAGAATCATATACGTGGGTGCGATTATCATCGCTGAATAAAGCTGGTGTAAAGTATGATAAACTCGGGAAATTGACAAGCACGCACCGTCCGAGAGCGAGATATAAGCTGTCGGGACTGAACGCTATACTATTCACCTCGTGGTCCTGAGACTCAAAGGGTTCCAAGCGCTGCTCCCGTTTGGCTGTCCCGTCCTTCCTCTTGACATCATATATGCGGAGAAAAGAGTCAACACCGTTGTTGGTGACCAGTGCCGCAATGTCTCCTAATTCGGGATTAGATCCAAAAGTGGATGTGCGGCATCTGTCCTCACCGGTCGGATCACCGCACAAAGCGTCTCCAGCATTCTGCACGTCGAATGTGAACGCCTTGGTTAATGCTTCGGTATCAAAAGCGTGATGATACCCGTCGTGGTGATTTTTGTCAACCGGTTCAGACAAGGCAAATATGAGGGAAGAAGTGATACCAGATCCCCATGCAATTGCGCCTGCGACGTGGGCATCCCGGTCCTTCTTATCCACGAGATCGAAGGAGTGCGGTTTCCCATTGTCCGTGGAGAGATTTTCGATAGTGAGCCTCCTGTGCAAACATCTTTGTCAGTAATCAACGGAGGTAAAATATGACTGACTGTTCCCCAACGGCGAGAATAGATGCGCCAGGCTTAAATGTGAGATCGTGCGGGGAAGTAATTTTGCTTTTCACTTCTGGTAAAGAGACTTGAGAAGAAGAAAAAGATTGCTATGAGATTATCACTAACTGTATAGCCAGGAACGAGACTCCGAGTAAGGCTCATCGTCGTCGTCCTTGTCGAATGTCCACGTTCGAACGTATTTGTCTGCTCCTGATGACACCAGGATGTTACTGCTCTCCCAAAAGAATGAGCAGGAAATGAGTTGAGATTGACTGGCACTTGCCTGATTGGGTCGTATGCAATGTTGTGGACCGAGTAATGTGTCCCGAAGAGGTTCTCTTCGTAGCCTACATTATGTCGAAGTTAGAAATGAAACCATACCGAATCAGGAATAACCTTGTTCGAGGTCCAATATCTTCGAGGGGTCGCGCTAATATTTCGTCTCGTTTCAGATATAATTGCCACGTTGAGAATTGTTTACCTTGCACCAGGAAATTAAAGTGCCAGGTTTGTTGTACGGGTCCGTTTCTGCGAGAGTTTGTCAACGTAGACATATGAAAGGGCTAACTACAACTTGCCACCTGTGACGTTGCCGCCGGCTGTGTTGGAGCAGACCACAACTCGCCCGTCGTGCTGCAAGATTCCATTGATGGCTTGAGGACAGCGGTTAGACACCAGCCGATATTTAGAAGTCTTGATTGACTCACCTCCACCAGCCCGTCGGAAATGATGGGCTTTCACATAATGGTCCATGTCGAGAGCTTCACCCAACCGCGGGCGTTTCTTGGAAAGAAATCGAGGGCGGGGCCAGAAGTGAGGTAAGAGTTTGTATTCACGCAACTGACTTGTGTCAAACAAACGAATCAGACGAAGAAAAAGACGCACAACATCCCAGATATAGATATCCGTAGAACTCGAGCTTGGTGTTGAAGTGAAGGGTAAAGAAGGGCCAGAGGATATGTCGACGTAGCGTCGCTTTTTGGAAAGCCGCGGTTCCTTCAACATCTCAACTGATTCCGCCGGCGGCTCAAGGCGTTCCTTTTGCCGACGTTCCTTTTCTCGGCATTGGTTTTCTCGGCGGTCCTTTTCTTCTTGAGTTTCGTCGGCCGGGGGGTCCATATCGGGTGAAGTCGGGCGTTCAAACTGTGATGCGGGTTATTAATTTCTTTATCAAAGGTGAAAGAGAAACCATACTGGTCTCAATAAAGTCGTGTGTTCGTACTCATCCTCGGAGTCTACCGGTTCAATTTCTTGCTTTGAACGTCGTTCCGTTTTGACTTTTCGGACGCGAGTCTGTGCCATGGTAAGTATTGAAGAGAAAGCGGGAAAGAAATACCAACGTGTTGGTCAATGGTAGATGGTGGGCCTTCATTGATCTTCTTGCGATGTGAGGACCTGGATATACAATAAATTTTAGTTAAATTTGGTAGAAGAAGACTGACCCCGATTCATTGACGAATGGTTTAATATCGGTAGCAGCAGACCCAATCCTTTTCGTAACAGAGGTAGATGCCACCGGCATAAGTGGCTTCAGATTTGTGGAAACGTCTCTTGAGACCATTTTCCCTTTGAAGATGACGCTTGATTAACTTTCGAATCGGCTTCCTCGTCATCAGAGACGAGGTCTATAACGTTCGGGGACGCCAACTTTGCAACGATTTCATGCGTGTCCGCCTCATCGTCGCTAATGACAATAGGAGTCGGTGTCGAGAGCCTTTTGACATGATGTTTGGAAATCGTCTCCTCAAAGGCGTCAACATCGATAGCCCCAGAATTCTGCGACGCCATGGTCCCCTTCATCCAGAAACAAGTTGGTTGGAAGGAGAGGATAACTTCGCGTGACTCAAGAGCCGGCCAAAAACGGCGATGCGATTATGTCAGCTGATGGAAGCGTGGGCCGTGGGAAGTATTGAAAGAGGGACGACGACACTGGTGCCCAACTGGTGCCACTGGTGCCATAGGTGGCGCTGAGCGCTGCGGTCCCACAACGCTTGCCAGAAGGATGTTTGTTGGCTTGTGGATATTATTGACTCGACGAAATTCATTGAAATCATCTGCCGCGATTCATTGGTAGTACAGGACCGATATTATATTACTGGCTACTGGCTAACTTCTACGTATTTGCTCTTAAAACCATGTCCTCCAAAGAGATGGCCCTATATGCTCCATCGTCCCCGACAGATGCCCAAACAGCATCGTCCAGGATATACACCAGTATGCCCCCCTTCCCGTCGGCGGTGAGACTAACCCTGAACAGCGGCATACGAGAAAGCTCGTGTGCGCGCCCAGTGGGTATAAAGAGCAGATTGTGCGACGCCGCAAAGTCCTCGACGATGGACCGGAACGTGATCTCTTGGGTCCTCGCTGACGGACGCGGTGGCGCGCGCGGAGTCCCGTTCCGTCCGGGGGTAGTCGGCGCAGAGGCCATCGCCTGCTCCGCACGGAAGTCGGGTCGCGGAAGGCGCGTCGGCGCGTCCGGGCCCAGCTCGATGGCCTTGTTCATGAGCTGTAGCCCGCGCGTGAAGCCTCGCGAGACGCCAGCCATGTTCTGCACCTTCTCGGGGAATGTGCCCTTCCAGAAGGAGTACCACTGCGCGACCTCCTCAAAGCTGACTTTGGGCTGGATTAGCCAGACGTGCAGCACGTCGAGCCACTTGGGAAAGAACTCGGTTTCGAGGATTTGCGAGAAAATGGAGGGACGGATCATGTCCGCCCATTGCAGGACGTTCGTGAGCGGGGTCATGATTTGGTCCCTTGGGTTTACGCGGAATTCGTCACGGAGGGAGGCCCCGAGCTTGGGCACGACGTATTTGAGGAGCATCGCGTCCCACTCGGCGCTGTCAAAGACCTCGCGCCAAGTGGACAGATCCGCTGGCATGTCATCGCCGATGCTCCAGCTCCTCAGCAAGCTCTTCACCTTCCTCCGGGCATCGCCGACCACATCTTCCATCCTCAGCCCTAGGTGAGGCAGCCACGGAAACACGATGTTGTGCAGCGACACCGTCGCCCGTTTCGGATTCCAATCCGCCACGGCTTTCTTGACTTTCGGAAGGATCAGCTGATCTAGGAGGTTGTCGCGGATGAATGGCGGAAGGAAGGACGACCAAGCTTCGTAGAGCTTCACGGCCGGCTGCGGCGTCTGTGGAGACCAGTCGTTGTTGATCGACGTTCTGACTTTCGGAAGCCAGACATTCCAAAGCAGGCTTTCGAAGGGTGTCATGGGCTTTTCTCTGCGGCGTCGGTTAGTATCGAATCGCTGTGAAGAGGCGAGGACATACATATCGATGGGTACGACGTTGACGGTTTTCGACCCGTAAATGTCCACTTGGGTTTGCGCGGGTTTCTCTTCAGTGATATTGACTCGGAGAGCGCGCCTCCAATTCCGGAAAGTGGAAAGGAAAACCGTAGGGACATCTAGAGGATCCCATGTAGCGACCATACGACGAACCTGCAAGTGCCATTAATACCCAAGAGCGATGGACTTTCAAGTAGACTTACCAAGGGAGCGATCGCAGCAACTACGATCTCATCGAGCCGATATCTTTCGAATTCGCGCGAGAATTGATCCACGAGTTTGTAAACCAGGGGCGTAAATGGTTCGAGCGAGACTTCGTACGAGGAAGCGAGTTCCTTGGCTTTCGTGTCGATCTCGTGAGCTACAATTTGGACTTGTTGTAGCCGTGCAATTACTGTCGCGAATATGAGACGAGAGAACGATAACTTTGGTGAAGCGACTTACAATCCGCCTCTTCATCGACTTTCCTCCTAAGACGTGCATCTTCGTGTGCAATCCATTTCTTCCGCTCGTCCAAGGCCTTCGCCTCACGGGCAAGGCCGTCGAGGTCAGTTTTGCACGCTTCGGCTATAAGTCGTATGTTGTGCCGAACTTCAGGGATGCGTGTCGGGTCGTTTGAAGGCGACCAGGAATTCATGGACACATCGGCTAACGATGAAATCTCCCTGGGCTGCAGAACAAAAAGCGGTAAGAATAGGCAGACGCGACAATAGAAAAACCACGTACTACTGCCCCAGTCGCGTCGATGATCTGCCCGAGGCCAGAGGACGCCGGTATTTCTTGCCCCGCCTCAGCTACAATCTGTTCGTAGGTCTTGTGCTCCACCTTCGTTTTGACCTTCTTCGGCCGTTTCCACACATCGGAACGCTTCTCCTTCGCCTCTTTCTCCTTCTTTCGGGCCCGCCTAGCTCCCGGAGCCTCGTCCTCGTCACTGACAGCCTCGCCCCTACGGCGTGCCTCCATCTTGGACTGTTCCGTCTTCTCCTTAAAACCGCGGAAACCCATGCCCATTTTCTGCGGCCGCAGCTTGCTTTCTACGGGCGTGACGATACCCTCCCCGGAAGCACCAAGACCCGTGCCGGTTTGCCAGCCCATTTTCGCAAGCAGCCGCGCTCCGATCGTTCCTTGAATTTTGTTGAAGTGGGCTTGCTCCGCCGCATTTAGCGGGGTAGAAGGTCGTGTGGACGGTGAGGAATCCCTGAGGAATGAAGGCTTGCTGCGATTACCGAAGGAGGTGGGGATATCATCTTCGAATGAAGGAGGGGGAGCGCGCGAGCCGATGCCGCCTTTGGAACCAGAATCGATGCCACCTTTGGAACCAGAACCAATGCCACCTTTGGCTGGGGTGGACGAGGGAGAGGAAGGGGCATCATCGCCGGCTTTGGAAAAGGCGGCCATTCCGCTCTTTGCAAATGCAGAGCCTAGTCCACCTTTCGAGAATGTCGCTGAAGGAGCGCCGCGCGACGAGCCGATCCCGCCTTTCGATGCACCAAACATGGGCATGGGGTTTCGGTCTCATCCGGGGGCCGACCAGACTTGGAGCCTATACCGCGCATCTGCGGCGACTCATCCTCGTCTTCTTCTTCTTCCCGCACACGAGGAGACGGGGGCCTGGATTCAGACTGGTCAGAATCATCTGCGCCGTCCTCGTCGTCATCCTCAGACCCGTCGTCCTCACCATCTTCCTCGAGGTCATCCACATCCATCTTGGAAGTGGACGTGTCGCCAGAAACAAACGCAGGAGCCTGGGCCCAGTTACTACGCCGCGTTGTGTTTCTGCGGGGCTGAAGATCAGCCTCAAGGCCGTCCTCCTCGTCTTCGCCACTGACCCGTCTCCGTTTGCGTTGATATGGATTTTCGAAGAGATTTCGCGCAGCCCGCGCGTCGGCGTTTTCATTGGGGTCGAAGTCGTCATTCTCCGAGCCAGCAGAAGCGTCGGAGTCATCCCCGTCGTCGAGGATCCGTTTACGACGGGCCATGGAGGTAGAACAGTACGGTTGGTGGCGAAAGTTGAGCAGGCTGATGGCGTTTGAATCACACAAGAACAAACAAGGCTGTTTTGACTCGAACCGTCACACTCTGAGCCAACTTTGAGCCCTGGGCTGTTGCGTGAAACCTCAGGGGCATTCAGAATACGTTCAATTGTTCCGCCCTTCCATCAGTCGCGACAGAAAACGGACTACTGGTTCCTGGGTTTGGTCAGTGGTTAAACCCATCAAAGTTCAGCGAGCCCCATTCACCATGCGGCGGTTTAGTACGGGATCCAGGGACTTAAAGACAACCAAGACCAGAACGCGATGTATTCCTTACCGCTCACCAGGACCGCACTTGCCAAATTTGGCTGCCGAAGTTGTGCCGAACAATAAAGAAAAGACAATAAACATTGAGAACACTCGAATCTGCTTACCGCACAATAGCGAGTGAGCGGATGCACACACCCTCGCGCGTATTTTAGGCGGTCTCAATTGTCAGGGTCGTGGCCCGGGCCTGCAGAAGAGTCACCGCCGCGCTTGTCGCCGCAGTTTATAAAACGAAGCTGAGAGGGCCCACCCACGGTCCACCTCTCTGTCTTTCCCCGTCATGGCTTCCTTACGATATGTCTCCCTCGCGCTTTTGGCCGCCGTTTCTCTCGTTATGTCTGATACCCTCCCGAGTTCGTTCCCCCACGTATATCCCGGGAAACCCAGCGGCGACTATAGTCCGGCATGGCAGAAATGTGCGTTTCAACCGTTAACTGTCGCCAAATTTCCCACCTGAGCTCGTCCACATCAGATTTCCAAGTTACCGCTCCGCTGCCGAATGTTACATTCCCTTTGCCCCGGAGCTTTGCTGGCAATATCGACGTCCAGCGTGCTGGCCACCCCAACAACACCTTATTTTTCTGGGCTGTCGAGAAGACGTCTGGATCTTTAACGGCGGCCAAGAGCAGCGATCCATGGGGTATTTGGCTGAATGGAGGGTCAGTTCAACGAACATCCAATTGTCATATTTCCGACTAAAATATTTTGAACAGCCCTGGTTCGTCGAGTATGGTTGGATTCTTCCTCGAGGTGAGTTCATTAAGTAATACCTTTCCAAAAGCATTTGACTTGAACTTCCGATAGAATGGGCCTATTCGCATCGCTGCCGACGGTAGCATGTCGCAAAACAATTATAGCTGGAACAAGGTTGCGGACTATATTTGGATTGACCAGCCAGTGTTCGTGAATCTGTTTTTAAAACGCCTTTTATTGGCTTACGGTTCATATCCAGAGGCACGGGATTTTCGACGGCGGATGCAGCTGGCTACAGTGAGTTTTGGATCATGTTCCACTGCCCAATTTCTTACACTACGAAACAGTTGCCGACGAGGACCAGATGGGAGCTGACTTCGTGAGTACACCATGGACTTGTTCGATCTTTGGTTGACTTTCGATAATAAGATGGGTTTCCTGGCAAATCTGGTCAAGGTTTTCCCCAGCCTCGCCACACGTCCACTTCATCTCACCGGAGAGAGTTATGCTGGCGTGTCAGTCGATTTCCCAATATTTATAAGACGACGACTAATTATTCTATCACCACAGATATATACCCTATATCATGAAGGTGACTTTGGTCTTTCCCTCGCCGTGATTTCTTACTCATTTTATTCCTGCAAGGCGTATTTTTCGATGGCAAAACCTCCCGTCAAGATTGCCAAGATTGCCATCGGAGACGGTTCCATTGCGGCAGACGAAGTATTCGAACTTCTCCCCGCAGTGAGTTCATTTCGCATTTTGAGCTACCTCTCGCTAACACGCATCAGCTGAGTGTTCTGGAAACCTACCCTCAACTGATCGGGTACGACCAAGACGTGTATAACTACTTTAAGGAGCAGTACGTCGAGTCCCATATCTAATATCGCCGAATCGTACTCATTCAATACAGGGAACATCTCTGCGGCTACGACATAAACTTGACCTACCCCCAGAACGGCATAATTCCAACAGTCCAATTTATCGACGCACGCGACCGCGACGTTCCTTTCCTCGAGAAGACCAAATATGCCAAACGGGGCCTTGTCTCGGAGATCACGCAACGTTATGCTGAATTAGAACCCGCTAAGCGGGACCTCCTTTCACGCCAGCGTCAGAAACGGGACTTGCGCTTGCGTGCGAACGGGACTCTCGATCCCTGGGTGAGCGTGACACTCGAATTTCTGTTGGCGGTCTCTGATTTTTCTTTTTTTCAGTACGGATGCGCACTTCTTCCAGAATTTATCGATTACGCCTTGAATTTCTCCGCTCCGTGGAATATCACGGGGCAAGACTTTAATGTATGTCAACATGCTATTTAAACGTATGAATTTTAATCTTCTCTGAATAGGTTTACGACATCACGGACCCTTTCGGCTCACCCAGCCTCTCGCCAACGTTTTTAAATGGTTGGTCCTTTGAAAAACAAGCTAGTCATCCTGACGTCCTTGCAGACCCACGGACAGTGGCCGCTCTCCACGCACCGACTAGTGCAGCTTGGGAACAAGGATTCGAGTTTGTGTTCGGCGATCTAGGTTCGTCGTGGTTCAACCTTACGTGTGACCTATTTTAACGATGATTTTATCAGAGGATGACCCGAGTAAGCATTTGGCCCCGCATAAGTGATAGCTGATCTGAAGAAATCGTTCGATAGGCCCTGTGTACGTCCTCGTTTTCTCGTCATTCCGCATACCTTAGCTAACAACCTTGAATAGCCCCATGAATTTCCTGACCCAATTTGCGACAAATGCAACGGCGCACGGCATCTCGGTTATATTATACTCTGGCAACGACGACGCTCTTATTGCCCATAGAGGAACAGAAGGTGCGGTTAACTGTTCTTTCGCTTTGGTTTATAGATTATTCATGCGTTTCCACAGTAACGATTCAAGTTCGTCCACCTTCGGCACGCCGCACCTACATACTAACCTTGATACTAGAACACGACATTCGGGGGCATCCAAGGCTTTACCCGTAAACCATCGACGCCATGGACGGATGATACCGGAAAGGCTGCTGGCATTGTTCACCAGGAGCGTGGCTGGACCTACGTTCTCTTCAGCGGCACCGGCCACTTGATTCCGGCGAAGACGCCTGCAGCGGTACGCTGCTCCTCCTGATATCGCTCTTCAACTAAGCATTTTTTTTAGGCCTTGACGTTCGTTCGCGAATTTGTTTTCGGCTCCAACCCAACTGGGTCTGTCCTCAAGACCCCCGCTGGGACGACCATGGTCGTCGGAGGCGAAGACGCACCTCTCATCGGCGATATTCTCCCCGGTTCGAACGGCATAGTTTATGAGGCAGGAACGGCGACCTCGACGTTCGTCTATCCGGCAGAAACGATCGCGGCTTGGAACACGTTTATCCGCGGACAAACTGGGGCGTCGAAAGTAGCAAAGCCTGAGGCTGCAGTTACGAACGGCGCCTTTCGAACCTTAACACGCTCGACCATGTTGGCTGGTCTCATGAGTTGCGCGTGTCTATGGCTCCTTTAAATTATATCTAACTAACCTCTTTCTCGGTATGTACTTTGAGCTTTTCTTGGTAATGTGTAATACTTGTATTGTGACGGGATTCTTTGGATTAGTATACTTACGATTTAATATATATTTTTGGCAGATCCCGTTGTACGAGACCCCGCGGTAACGACAAGACTAGATTCCTTTGCATGTCCGACAAACGGGTTCTCATTCGAGCCCTTCTACTCCACGGCGCGGCGGCACCAATACGTCTCCATCTTTCACTGGGTCGCACCGTCGTCCTGTCTATTATACTTGCTTGGAGAAAGTTCAAAGTACATTATGCTATGAATTTTAGATGAACCCGCCCGGGTCCGCGCATAACTGGAAGGTCATGACCGATCTAAATATACCGTCGGCGAGCATAAACCCAATGAGTACCTATACCCCTGTGCCAGCCCATACTCCGTCGGCGGAGATTTTTCTACGTTTCGCCGCTGGCTCCACAGGGTGCTTGCTGGGCGTTTTTTCCGGTATTATCAGACGGAGATGGAAAAGAACAAGATGCACTGAGGAAACGAAGAAAATATTTGAAATTTACACGACAGATTGGTCCGCCGAGCTGATCTCCATCATCCTCAGTATCCTTGCGTACGGAGGCGGGATCCAAAACTGCAAACATGTAAACACCACTAAACGGGTGCAATAAGCGAGATACGAGCTTCATTTTGTTGGACCGTCGGTTTACGAGACCACTAAACTAGGTGGTTTTGCTCTTGTTCGACGAGGAATGGCCGGTTCTGCACGAAGGTTTTATCCTTCTCATTTAAAAGAATCTAGGTTGACTTTTATAATTAGACTTTCGGGAATTGCAACAATGATATCGGTCCGTTTTACGTGTCCTAGCTCCCTAGGAGGAAAATACTATTACACGGATATAGGCATGTTCCTCGCGGGCTCCAACTTCACCGCTTGAACATGACTGTAGCGCCCAAGTAGCACCCCAAGTGAGTGATCGAACCGGGACCCCATTTGAATTATTCATGGAGGCAATTAGTATAAAGGCTGAACAGTTGAACACTCTAGGTCAAGTCGTTCAACGTCTCCGTCTTCAGACAACATGAAGTTCTCCACCGCATTCTTCGCCCTCGTCCCTCTCGTCGCAGCGCTCCCGCCTGCGTTGCGGAGCATGTCAGACCCTGTGGCAAGTACCCCACCACCTGCTGATACCTTTACCTGCTGAATTCATTTCACAGCTCGCTCCTCGCATTCAAGGCAACATGTGCGTACCGCCGCCACATCCCCTACCATCATTGCATATACTCACATCTACGTGAACCCTAGCTTCGTCTGCACCGCCGCAGATTTCCAGGGCAGCTGCGCTGTATTCCATGGCGCGAGCGGTGAATGCGTCAACTTCTCGAACGCCTTCAACGACGACATCTCGGCCATTGGGCCTGACTCCGACCAGGACTGCTTCTTCTGGAAGCAAGTTATTCGTCTGGAAACTGAAATGGCGGCACTGACATCATCCAGCGATTTCGGCTGCAATGGCGAGCAGCTCGGACCCATCAGGAACCCCGGTATTACGAACCTCAACCAGGCCGGACTCACCGACTTCAACGATGCCCTCTCTTCGTTCAAGTAAGTGATACATCAACACACAAGGGGCTGAGGATACGGAGCCTCACGGGACTATTTCAGGTGCTTCTTTGGGTGAATGGATGTCGCTGATGGGGCCGCAAGAGTACAGGCAACGATTGAATCCCAAAAAGCGTGGTTCTAGCTTGTGGATTCGTGTACTTGCAGCGGCATCGAATGTAATATTGTGATATTGAATGGTATATTAAAGTGGTGATTTGAAAAGCTGCGTCTGGCATGTATGAGTAAATGGTGATACGACCGCAGCCAACAAGCCCCTCCTGGCACTGTAGTCGTGTGTCTGCCTACTTGCCGTCAACCAAGAAATCTATGGCATAGACATCGAGGCAGAAGATGGCAGAAGCTGTTCGAGTCTTCACTAGTACTTCGGTGCTGATGCGCACTAGTACATACTAAAAGTCCACGAGTCATAAATTGAATCACGCCTGATGCAGGCAGGGAAGAGCATTTCAAAGGTCGAAGAATTATTGCAAGTCCTCTTCTGTGAGGGATAGTGAGCCTAGATAACGGGGGGCTTCACAGCCTAAAGCTCTCGCACATATGTTAATTGAGAACAGACTCGGAGTATGTAACCGAAAGCACTGTTCCACAACCCATTGTCAAACTCCAACTTAGCAAGTGTTAGAAATATAAATCCATTAGGAGTTGCTGACGGTCAACTCTCAAATCTTTTATGAGAAAGAGAAAAAAAAATTAAGACACAGCATTGCACAAGCCCAATGCGTACTGTGAATGTCGCGGGTGGGCAAGGAGCACAGCCCCTGTATAGACCCTGGGAGCCTTTATGCCACCAGGAGGTTTCGAACCCCCAACCTCCCGCTTCCGAAATTTTATTGGTTGCGGTCAGTTCAGCCGTTGAACTAGGTGATCACGAAGGATGGTCGAAATTAGTCGGCTAATACGGACCTCCAGGTAGTACATACATATGCCTAGTATTCAGACAATAAATTATTTTACTGGATAGCCGAGTGAAGATGATCAGAGCCCTGCAGACAATTTCGACGCTCGGTGCTTAGTGTTCTCTTCTATAGCTGCCATCATGCTTCTCAATAATCCCCACGGGGTAATACGCCCTTTGGGGAGTGATCTGCGCTGGCGCGTCAGTGGCGGTGCAGGCCCCAACAATCACGGGCCCGCGTCTTCATCGCGCTCTCCTCAGTCCACATACACGCCAGCGCAACCCACTATTCTCCGCACGCATGGCGCCAACCCTAAACGCTTCGTTGTGCAACGCTATTGTTGGCGAGATAAGCAAGCCCTCTTACAAACCTCGGCCGTTGGCTTGCTGGAAGAATCGTTATGGCCAGAGAGCTTTGAGGTATCGGAATCCGAGGCGGGAAAGCCTCTCTTCCTGCACTGGATCGAGAGTTCTACCATCAGGTCGGCACCGCTACGCTCAACCAAGCCATCTTCCTGATGGTCCTGGACGACCTTCGGGGCAAGCCAGTCGGATACTCACAAGTACGTATGAGCGAGTCGCCCGCCGGTACCACATGTAACTAATCACATGACTACTGCTAATAGGCCGTCCAAGCTTCGGTCATCTCCCATCGCGTCTTGCAACTCATAATGTTCAAGATTGATGCTCGCTTGGTCGCCAACGACGTGAAGCGTATCGATGGAGGATTCCGCGCTTTCGTGGGATTGCACTGGATACACTCGGCCGGAGACATGCCCCGAATTTAAGATGGCTCTGACCATTGTTTGAACCCTTACTGGACGTAGCAGGTGCTGCATACATGGACTAGTGAGTGTTATCGCAGCCGACGAGTCGAGGTGCTAACCGTTGAATGCAGTCAGCGAAGATACGCAGCTCCCGCGACTAGGAGAAAAAGCAAAACGCTCCCTGCGGGTATGTCGATCGAGTTCTAATTCTGAAAACTCTGACTCCACTCGTGCAGATTTGCAATTCTTATTAATTTAAGAGAAATTCAAAGGGATTTCTCTGTGCATCCTTCGGCAAGTACAGATTGACACCTGTTTTTTTGAACATATCACTTAACATCCCCTACCAGACCCCATCGGCGCGCGCAGACGCGGACTCGGACTCGGACTCTACAATGACCACGCCGGACGCGGTCAACGGTTCGTATCCCTTCAAGGTCGTACGTCCCACAATTTATCTTGGTGCAACAACCATTGAATCCGAGTTTCAATGGAAAATAGGAACACTATCCGGCGGTTTACTTCGTATAGAATTCTCCTCACTTTGCTCGCCCACAACTAATTGTCGGTATCATCTAGGTCCCCGCCGTCTCCTCATCGACTTTTGACCGGACTCCTGAGGTACGAGCGCCCATTTGCTGAAGCGTTTGTTTATAAGAGACTAGCTCAATTTCCCTTCAATCCTCGAGGTCGAAGAAGCTGAGGGTGGAGATGATTTGTTTTCCATCGAAACTGAGCCGGCATGGTGCGCCTTCATTGGCGGTTTCACTCCATTTTATTGATGCCGATCTGAATAGGTTGAGTCGGACTCGTATCCTACTCTCCGTTTTTCTGGCCTTGCTAGCGACATGGAGGGGCGGAGGGGAACCGCATGTGGGCGGAGTTCATAGTGCGTTGAATCGTCTGGTCAATTTGTATAGTTTCTGACGATATTATTAGGATGTGTCGCCCAACTCATCACTGGACGCCTCTGTATGTATTTACCTATTCTAGATCTTCTCCTTCGCTAACGGAGGCTCAGATGCCGGGCCTCGGAGCTCAGTTCAACCTGGCTGGGGCAGCGGGAGGATTCCTACAGATGGTTCGCCCTTTCTTTCAACTATCATACATACATTTAACGAATGTTTCATGTCAGCTGGAGCGCCACGACGGAGAGAATGTGCCTCCCACTCCGGTCGCGGAGAGTGTTCCTTTGTTATCCGCGTTTATGGTGAGTTTTTATTCGTCATTATTTGTGCGGCGTCCTGATGGGAGTAGTATGACTCACCCAAGGGACGCAAGAAGCTGTCCAACGTGGCCGTAAGTTGCTATTAATCCTTATCCAAAAGCGTGCTGGATTCCTCATTTCCTTTACATCATCTAGGGATCGTCGGGTTCCGAGAATAGACTTGACGGAGAGGAGGCCATGAGGACGCCGGGACGAAGCCCGCTCACTCCGAGAAATGGCAGGACCGCAGGAGTTGGCGCTATGCATCAAGACTGGAGTCCGTAGTGGAATGTGTGGTCAATCGGGAGACGGGTGTAATGTGTTGAAGTTACATAGTTTATTCTTCTAGATTTTATTTAGATACTTGGCTTCAATAATCTGGACGGTATGATACAGCATAGTTCATCTATAAATTGACACTAGACCGGAGAATTTCATCTCCTTGTGGAGGACGAACGGTAGACTCGATTTGAACCACATCCACAGCCACATGTTCAAATAAACCCGGTCACAAAATATTGGAAGCTTGAAGGATATTTGATCCCATCACACTCCGCTGACCGCACCGTCAGGCAAATGCTTCTATCTTTGCCAGTTCATTTAACCATCTACTCAGACCAAAGAAGGCCATAAATCTATTCATCCAGCCCATGATTTACATATGGCTGATGGTGAGGGAAACGGGGCGCCGACGTGAAACATAACGGAAATCATCCCGAAAACATCACCCAGCGAAATTACCGACTCGGAGGGCGCTCAAGAACATTACAGTAACATTTGGCGCCGTGTCTACAATAAATCGTTGGGAGAGCCTCAAAGAATATACACGGAAAATAGAGGCGACACGAGACGAAATGTGATACTTTTTCACGACGCGCCTTCATTGATTGTGAAAGGGACTTGAAAGGGACGTCAATAGGTTTAACTCGGACGTAATGTGATCTGCTGCCATCACAGATCAAGATTCAAGTGTGGGATAAGAGAGTGTCGGATAGCTGTCCAGTCGTCATTTTAGCAACTTTTGATAGACCAATTTGGCAAAACAGAGTTCGGCGTACAAACGACAACCGGTGAACAAAACGGCGTTTCTTCTCGGCATTTCCCCCCCGACTCCTGCTTTACTGCCATGATCTACTCTCCGTCTACGAGGCTCGTGGTGCTCATATACCGACAAGTCGACCGACGTTCATCGTCGCTACCATCCGGTTTCCCTCGTCAAGCACCAAAATTTCTTTGCCTTCGGCGTCGACGTCGACATCTAGGAATCTTCAGCGTTTTGATTCCAAATACTACAAGTGCGTAATTCTAGTCATTATAATATATTCTCGCTAATGAGGCTACTGCCAGCAACGCTTGAGTCTACAGACGATGACCCGAAGGCGTTGATTATCTCGCACTGACCAGCGCTTGCAGCAGCCTCTCGCACCGATGGGCGCTTGCAGAAACCTCGGAATTGGCTCTGCCGCCCAGGCGTCCGACTTCTCTGTGACCATACGTCGGGCTCGCCGCCGTTGTGCTTTCCCCTCTCGTTTCTTCACCGGCCATCTGTCAACGTATTGCCTTCCATCTCTGGGACGTCCAACTCTCAACAGCTCTGTGATCCTCTCCCGCCGTTCAATGGCATAGTAATCTCCGCTGCGGACGGCAGTGTCCGACTTCAAGCCGGCTCTACTCCCCTTTCGACTCCCAGCTCATGGTCACTTGTCACCTCAAGTTGTCACAGGCACACTTTCACGAAGGAATTCATACCGGTTTCTCTCTAATTACATATCCTTTCGTTTCCAATGGATTGCCTCAGTAGAGCTCACACCCCAATACGTCTCACGATCGCTTCTCTTTCTTGGTGGTCATTTTCTTTGGTCGTTCGGTAAAGTTCAACGTTGATCGAGTGATTGAACAAACTTCTCGTGTCTGATGCTACTAAACCTGTAAATGACCAGACATTCACCTCTTGAACAATCCTCCTATCCACACTTGATCCCAAACCATGCCCAAGTCTGCCAGTCAATTGTACTACGATTTGACTTCCCGAAAACATGGAATTCCTCAGTTTACACCGGAACCGAACGAGAATCTGCCCATTGAATACCAAAAAATTGGTGTCAGCATCGGAGATGTGGGCATTTGGCGCGATGGCTCGTTCGAGGTCCTTTTCAATGCCACTTGGCCCAAAACCCATTCCATCAATGGTGTCCATGGTGTTCCTGAGGGTTTTGCACCCTTTCCGCTATATAGTCGCGACGTCTCCAAACGAGAATACCATTCTCCGGGATCCATTATAGCGAGCGCCAAAGTGGTTGAAGTAGCGTTGAACACGGGTGTCTCGTCTGTCGTCGCCCCGTGAGTGATAATTCAACTTCAAAGGCACTCTCTGACATCCCACAGTTTTTTCCCGATAACCGTAGGCAACAGCGTCACCTTTAAATTCCAATCAAAAGAGGGCGCCATCCTGGTACTGCCCGACGGGGCTTCTCGTCAAAACCTCCTACCTGTTGAAACATTCCGGGCGTATGCTAGGCACTATTCCCTCAATGGTACACATTTACCCGGGACTGCGTACCTTCCGCCGGTTCCCTGTTTGTTGTTACCGGCTGCGATAAAGCTGCTTCCTGGGAATCGCAACTGCTTCGACAACGTCCAGCGCTGTCAAATTTCTTTGAAATTCGCGCTGGTTGGAGTCGCGGAGGCCACCTTGGCGCCACGGTACCAATGGAAAGATTATGGGTCTGCTACTGTACGCACGTCGGGGGGGAAATGGTCAGCAGGCACGGAAAACCAGTGCATTTTTATCCGGGGATTTTTGGTGCCGAGAAGGATACCTTTTCTGACATCTATGGCGAACAAGATTCTCTCGCGAGGATTGGAGGGAGCTTTGGCCAAACGGAGACATGACGGAGTCCAGGAATATGGGATTGGAGGGGAAAGGAAATATCTTTCAATGACTAACGCGATCAGCATTTCGGAAACGCAGACAGGAGTTCGCGAAAACGATAACACCGTGAGTGCCGGGATGATTCAGGGATAGGATTTAGTTGACGCAATTTCCAGACCCCGGGCATTCAAACTCTGACGTGAGACTAGACCAGTTCATGGTGAGATTATGCGGAGATTGACTGCGAAATAAATGAGGTCCCTTTACCATGCACGAATAATAATTCGCTGAGTATTTATTGGATTTATTTAAGTTGAGTATTTGCAGTGGCGAGACGATACCTTACTGTCATCAATCATGGAATATCTTGCGCGCCTGGGACGGAGACTATGCTATCGAACAGCAGTAGAAAGATCACAGAACCGAAGGGTAGAGCCGACTTGAAATCGGACACTGCCGTCCGCAGCGGAGATTACTATGCCATTGAACGGCGGGAGAGGATCACAGAGCTGTTGAGAGTTGGACGTCCCAGAGATGGAAGGCAATGCGTTGACAGATGGCCGGTGAAGAAACGAGAGAGGAAAGCACAACGGCGGCGAGCCCGACGTATGGTCACAGAGAAGTCGGACGCCTGGGCGGCAGAGCCAATTCCGAGGTTTCTGCAAGCGCCCATCGGTGCGAGAGGCTGCTGCAAGCGCTGGTCAGTGCGAGATAATCAACGCCTTCGGGGTCATCGTCTGTAGACTCAAGCGTTGCTGGCAGTAGCCTCATTAGCGAGAATATATTATAATGACTAGAATTACGCACTTGTAGTATTTGGAATCAAAACGCTGAAGATTCCTAGATGTCGACGTCGACGCCGAAGGCAAAGAAATTTTGGTGCTTGACGAGGGAAACCGGATGGTAGCGACGATGAACGTCGGTCGACTTGTCGGTATATGAGCACCACGAGCCTCGTAGACGGAGAGTAGATCATGGCAGTAAAGCAGGAGTCGGGGGGGAAATGCCGAGAAGAAACGCCGTTTTGTTCACCGGTTGTCGTTTGTACGCCGAACTCTGTTTTGCCAAATTGGTCTATCAAAAGTTGCTAAAATGACGACTGGACAGCTATCCGACACTCTCTTATCCCACACTTGAATCTTGATCTGTGATGGCAGCAGATCACATTACGTCCGAGTTAAACCTATTCACTGCGTTCAGACCCCCTGTAGGCACACCTTTGCCTACGTTCGTCTACGTTCGTCTACATGTGTCCAAGTACGTCGATCGCCGTAGGCAAGGGGACATCGGCACAGTGTTGCCTACGTTCGGCTACGTTCATCTACGTCGGCCTACATCACGTAGACATACTTTGCCTAAGTTTGTCCACAGCCGTAGACACACCTTGGTCCCCCTACTCATCATAAATGCAAATTTGATATACCAAATAGGTCTACATCCCACTATGTTCGTCTACATTCGTCTACTGCGGTAGACCAACGTAGGCATATGCAGACCAATGCAGACTCACGTACACCAACAGTGTCTACATGATGTAGGCATATGTAGGCAAACGGGTTTGTCTACGTGTTGTCTACGCCGGTAGACACAGCGTGTGCCTACAGGGGGTCTGAACGCAGTGATTGACGTCCCTTTCAAGTCCCTTTCACAATCAATGAAGGCGCGTCGTGAAAAAGTATCACATTTTGTCTCGTGTCGCCTCTATTTTCCGCGTATATTCTTTGAGGCTCTCCCAACGATTTATTGTAGACACGGCGCCAAATGTTACTGTAATGTTCTTGAGCGCCCTCCGAGTCGGTAATTTCGCTGGGTGATGTTTTCGGGATGATTTCCGTTATGTTTCACGTCGGCGCCCCGTTTCCCTCACCATCAGCCATATGTAAATCATGGGCTGGATGAATAGATTTATGGCCTTCTTTGGTCTGAGTAGATGGTTAAATGAACTGGCAAAGATAGAAACATTTGCCTGACGGTGCGGTCAGCGGAGTGCGATGGCTTCAAAGCTTCTGAACATGTGGCTGTGCGTGTGGTTCCACCTTTCGTCCTCCACAAAGAGAAAAAACTCTCCCTAGTCAATTATTAATTTATGGATGAACTATGTGGTCCAGATGATAGGAAAAAGTATCTAAACAAGAACTAGAAGAAAAACATATACACATTATACCCGTCTCCCGATTGACCACAGTCCACTATGGCCTCCAATTGTTCTGTATAGTGCCGCTTCCTGGGGTCTCGCCATTACTTGGGGTTAGAGGGCCACGTCCCGGCTTCCGCCTCCTGCCTGTCAAATCTATTCCCGGAACCCGACCCCTAGAGAGAGGAAAGCAATCCAGCGTGTTTTCAACCAAGTAGGGAGAGCAACTTACGGCCACCTTGGAGAGCTTCTTGCGTCCATTGGGGAGTCGTATTTCCGTCAACACAATGCAGAAATATTGACGAAGAAAACTTACAAGAAACGCTGACTGCGGATCACCCTCCCGCATCGGATGAAACACTCCTTGCAGTTGTGGAAGCGGTTGCCGCGCACGGCTTGAGGGAGGATTGCGAGTATATGGTCGAGTTCTCAGTGACGGGGTTTGAGATGGGCACAGTTGACTGAGATAACTTCACCACGGGCGTCTGTCCACGACGTGGCGGGGAGAGGTTCCGCGATGATGATGGCGCTGAGGGGCACGTTCAGACCGATGGAGGTGCGTGAACCGGTTATCGTGTTGGAGGAATAGATCCGCAGCAGAAACCTTTCATCGGAGCTGACTGATAATTTAAATCCAAACAGTTGTAATGGCGACCAGAAGCGGACTCGGACCTAAATTACTTTGTTCAAGGAAGGTAACACTAGTTGAATATCTGGATTTGTGTGGAGGAAGGGGCCGAAAGTTAGTGCTCCAGAGAAGTCCAAATAGGGGACTGTCCCGGGCTAGTTCGCGACCACCTCATTGATACTAGTACTAATGCCTGGCGGTGATACATCAACTTCATCAGCGGCTTTGCTGCTGCATGAAGATTGATTGTCGGGCCCTTGAGCAATGGGTTGCTATCTGACCACCAACTGAATATGCTTGTGCGGGAGTCCTGTCGAGTCAAGGGCGGCATGGAAGAAAGGCGTAAGCGGGAAAGCTGTAGAGTTGCGTGACCTCTAACCATTTTAGCTGCTGTGCAAATCCGATGCTTGCGCACTCATGATCATTTTGCTAATTTTGAGCTGACACCCGTGGGATGCAGGCTGATACAAAAGCTTCTTTGAACAGGCCTTGCATCCTTTGTAGACCAGCACCTTTCCAGCACAAACGAACAGTGAGCCAGCCGCACAGCCACATGTTGAAAACGAACCAACACCCAAAATAAAATATTCGAGCTTGAGGAGCTGCCTGTCTCCAAAGAAGTCTAACATTTACAGCCAACGTATCAATTATATATACTGTGAAAATGCCCAAAAATTAAGCGGCCCGGTTCGACATTTTGATATGGTAAGGCTCTCAATGCCGAAGCCAAATACGTTCAGAGGTACGGTGCTGTTGTTGTAAAGGGAGGTGAATCAAAGGTAGGCAATCGATAGTAGTATGAGATATATATCTGTTTTGATTCTGAGTGAAGTCGTATCAAATCAATCCAGGTCGCTACACCCTCGAAGAGATAAATCAGAGCTTCATCTTTCCAACGCCAGTCAGAGGCCGGCCGGCGTTGAAGAAGGCGTGCATCCCGGACACGACGACTTTGCCAGTCCCCTTCTCCCTGATCTGTAAATCTAAATTGAAGTTCGTGAAATAATTTATATAGTACACACCTCGCAGCGCGCCAGCCGTGCGCGTCCGTCGACAAATCCAGAGCGTGCGGTCACGGTGAGTGTCGTGCCGCTGAAAGCCGGAAAATTTTAATCACAACAGATACTCAGACATATAGTATGAAACATACAGAGGTGCTGGGTGATGCCAATGGACATTCATGGATTGTGAGAAACCAGAACCGTCGAATCCCTTTGCCCGCCCGAGTGGGACCATCGCTCCGAGGGTGGGCCTTCCACAAAAAGTGGTTAGTTCGTTCAAGACAAGCGAAGGAATAATGGTTACGAATCGAGAAGGCCGCGCAGCCACCGTGCATCGCCCCATACACATTGCACATGCCTTGAATAAAACAGAATAAGTGACCAGGCGATTAATTGAGGGAAGCGAGCGTTACTCTCAGTAACCTTGATCTCCAGAATGGCCTCGCTTTCGTCGCCGCTCAGGTTTAGCCCGACGATCTTGAGGCGCCCCGAAATTTCATTGGCAAATGGAGATGATATACGGGTGATTTCACTCCCAGTGCAGATGTAGGCCAAAACGCTGGCGACGATCTGCTTGTCAGCATCCGGAACGTTCCCCCGGACCTCCTGGAGGTCTACGTGCGGTGCATTTGGTAAAGAGCAATGGAGACGGTCCCAATCAGAGGTGTTAGAGGTCATGGTGATCAGAGAGCAGTCGGCTAGATAGCGTCGGCTAGATATAGGCGGCGGCTAGTTCTGTTCCACGGTTCAGTTGTTCGCAAGTGCGTGGTCAAATCAGCAAGGTGACCAAAAAACCTAACTAAGCCTTATATACTATGAACAATAAAGTTTTTGTCAGGAGAGACTGCTTACTGGTAGATAGGGGTAGAAAATGAAACATAGAATTTAGAAATTGATGGAAGGAAGGAAGGAACGCCATAGTACGACAACGTAGAATGTCAAAGGGAGGGAATGGATGGGAATTGCGTGACAAGAAAACAATGAGCTTGTAACTGTAAGCATACCGTTACAACTCGAGTCGTGGGGTTCAATATTAATGACCTATTCCTTCTCCACCGGTCCCAGCTTATGACCGCTCTTCGCAAGCGAAACACTTACTTCGGGTGTTTCGCGACCTAATCGGAGGCAATGTTTTACCGATCTTTGAAAACCATGAAAACGGAGGTCCGCGACAATCTAATTGGCGTATGTAAAATATGTATTGGAAAAAAACTCTCCTCTGATGGCATGAGAGTCACTTGCGAATGCCCAGACAGGCGGATGAGGGCACAGGACGAGAGCAGAAAAAAGGAGCCGACTCGGTACGGTACCCAGTAGTTTTGGCCGTTTTGGCTGTAGTTCTGGCGTCTCCACCGCGGACGGAGTACGCTAAGGGAGAATATTCCCAAATTCGAGCGTTTCGAGGCCTGCGGTTCGGCGGGATATCAAGGACGGCGCTGAGCCATTCGTTGTCTAGTGCTATCTGGGAAAAGATAATGACTTCATGCGAAAGTATGGCAAAAGAAGACTTGACGCGATAGCCTTGATGGAACTGGCACATCCTCCCTTTGAAACTTGAAACAAAACACCAGAGGCGATGATATTGACGGGGAATTGGTCCTTGTTTTTTTGTCCGCAAGTCGAGGGCAATTTTCGCGTTAATTGAAAGATTGCAACGGAGAAATTTCAATTGAAGGGATCATGAGAGCATCAGTATGCTCCGCCCAAGCGAGAAAGCTACTCACATGAACCTTGCCATACGGTCATGTTAAGCGAGCGCCATGAGCATGAATATGATTAGATCTAGTAATGGCAAGGCGCAAGACCATCGATTCTGCACGCACCAGCAAGCTTCAACACGGTGGCGGATCTCAAGCTTCACTCGGTGTGGTCCCCCTCCGAACACGTCAAACAGTAATATAAAAGCACGGTATGCTGGGAGGCACCTTAAGAGTGAGGCTCCATGGTGAACCAGTTTAACTTGATGGCGGAGGAAAGGACCTAAATTGGGTAACACCTAACACCAGTTCTACTGCGTAAGCATCCAGACTGGAAGTAAGGCCTGTGCCAGATCCCTAGAATCGCCGAGCAAATTTGGAATATTTTGTTCAACTTGAGCTGAAACTTGGATCTAGACTGAATTCCCATTATTTGGGGCCACTGCGCAGTCCGCCTTCCTCCTGCAATGCATCCAATGTCTAAATCATTATGCCTGGGGCTGGTATGACGACAAAATAATAACTGCACCAAAATAAAGTATCCAATCGAAATCCTTGCATTGCAGTCCTTGGTCGAGTTGATGCACACGACATTTTGAGACAGATTTGGGTACAGGATGCAAAGGCTGTTCAAAGAAGCCTTTCTATTGGCCCCTGTCGCTTCCCACAGGTGTCAGTTATGATAGGCGCACGCAGCCGAAATAGAAGTTCTCGAGGTCTACAGCCCTCACCTTTCCCTCATGCCGCCCTTGACTCGACAAGACACCCGCACAAGTGTGTTTAGTTGGCGGTCCGATAGCAATCCGTTGCTCAAGGGCCCGACGATCAATCTTCATGCCGTGGCAAAGCCGCTGATGAAATTCATGTATCATCGCCAAGCACTGGCATTGGAATTCATCGGAAAGAATCAAGACAGCCCACTTTCGATGACAAAGCTGGAGATATACTCGTCATATTTTCCGTATGTGTGTACTCGAGTCCATTGCTGAGCTCGATGTGACTATAAAGTAGATGGGATTATGTCTCGTGGACCACGAAGGCTGCTATATGATGCGCAGCTAATAGACAGTTTGCGCAGTAGCCACCGAGCCAGCTGGTGGCTGATTTGCTGTGCGCAAATGGTGGCTGCTGGCTCGAATGGCTAAATTAATGACACATTTTCTTTGGTTTGATTGAATCGTTTTGGGATCCAACTGAGCATTCACAGGTGCATGGTCACTCCAGACCTCCAGCTGGCTGAGGAAAGGTGAAGAAATTCTGATTTGAGCCGAAATTACGCTGGCCTGGATGAGCATTCAGAGTGGTTGCCGAGGCAGAAATGCATGGCTACCTTTATTGCTCCGCCTTTCAGAGTCATTCGCTACCCGGGATTCAAAATTTTCCGGAGCCACCAGCCACCATTTACACACAATTAGCCACCAGCTGGCTTGGTGGCTGCTGCGCAACCTGTCTAATGTCCGCCCGACCGACGGTGGGTATGCATGATGTGAGTGCACTTCGGGAATGAAACACAGTGATTATGGTGTCAAGACTCAAATGGCGTGTTCTGACAACTCACGAGACAGACGCCGGTTGATTCCGGAGATGCCGGCTCGGCAAACTATTTAGTCGAGATAGGCAATGCGCTCAGTTGAACCACTTTGCAACCGTCTTTCTGATGAAGCAGAGAAATGGCTGACTGGATGTCCCGCGCGTGCCGGAATATACGTATCAGGATTTGAAACCCGTTGGAGATTATTTTGTGTCGGGTGCAGTTATTTGACAACAAGACACAAGAAAGTCGGCGGTTAACAGTCGTTGCCGGAGAAATAAATTTTTGTTATCAATATTCAGTTCAAGCTCAATGTTCAACGTTATTGCTCTGGTTGGTTTGATCGGACATGTGAACCAAACCCCTGTCTGTCATTGCGACGAGCAGTCAGTGCTGAGGTGACTCGCGTTCGAGATGCAATCTAAGGCCTTTTGAGACTTGGCGCTCGACATAGCTCTTCCGCGTATTGCCGCCTTGTGGGACCCAATTTCTTGTCACTCAATGGGACGGGAAGATCAAAGGAGGACAATAAATCCAGACCTAGCCTTTACACCGTAATATGAGAGTAGTAGTGACCCTCGTCACTTCGTTACTTCGCTTAGGAGCAAGAAAGTTCGTGAGTTTGATGGGAAAGCGTGAAAGTTCGTGATTTCAACGAAATTATGGGAAAGCTCGTCACCTCGACTAAATTCTGGTGAAAGCTCGTCACCTCGGTGGCTGCGCGCGGTAAGTGTACCGTTTGATCGCCGGAATTACGGAACTTTCCCTCCCATTCTTTGTTACCACCATCCACACTGAGCTCCGCTGCCGGCGATTCGCAGTCGCGTGCCCGCCCTCACCCGTTATGGACTACGCGTGGTGCTTTGGAAGCGGTGACTGGGCGCAGACACAATCTGAGTACGTCGAGAGCATTTTGCCATGCTGCACATTATTTATACCCTTTGTCTCAGCCCGACCGGTACTGGCGGTTTCTTCGATGAAAATATCAATCACCTGCAGTGGAACAGCTCTACTTGCAATACTCCGGCCCCTCTTGTTCCGGATTCTACTCCCTTTACGTTTGGATTAGAGATGGGGTCAACGAACGAGCTACCTTTTTCCGATGGGTTTTCGTATGCTTCGTGTGATCTCGATTCTCTTGTTGGGCATGAAAGTGCTTCCGTGAACTGGGACTCGGGCTGCAGTGGTGAGACCTCCGGGCTCCCCAATCAATACATGTCCTTGCCAGCGTCTTCGAATTCGGACTATTTCGCGACTCTTCCTCCCGAGTTGGAGGTGTTATTGCCGACTGCCGATTCCTCGCTTGGAGGTGGCTCCGCGGCAGCTGATTCGCCGGCTCTAAATTTTTGGGGGTCAGATGACTTGCCTGTTTCCAGCTTGAGTAAGTCGGTGAAGCCACGTTTGACACCAAGTGATGACTCCCAAACACAGGCCCCCCTACCGTTGACTTGGCGCAGCTTGAGATCTCCGATTCCGAAGCGCAGACTTTTCTCGGCTGAATCTTACTCTAATTCACATGGAGGGTTTGCGGGTCAATGTACATATATTGCGTCAAGATGGGATGTCCTAGACAATACATAGCTTATATGATGAGTCGCAAAAAGTTTGAGGGAGTCATTTCTCGTAAAAGCTGAGTCCCTCGGCTTGTGCGGGACCCTAGCGTTGTCGAGTTAGGTTTGCCATCAAGTTGAACATCTCATCTGCTCTCCCATCAACTCGCATCAATTCGGAATTGATTTCAATTCATGTTCAACCGTTGCTCGATGTAGTCTCGTTACAAGTTGAAACATCACCAAATTGGTTCTGGGTCATAAGAATTCATAAGCATAATTGAAGCCTATTGGAGTCGGGAATTGTATACTTCATAATAGGTACTCTCAATCACTTTTGCAAAGCACTTCACGCCAGGTTGAACACCTCGACCCCACAAGTCCAGACCCCTGTATCCCTGGACCTACGAGGCATGAAACTAAGTGTGTGCTCAGTAATTTTATGCTGCAAAACAGAAAAGTTGAACTTGAGGGGGCGCTACGCTCACGACTGGCCGTCCACTCTCCACGTGGATAGCCGCGGTCATGTGGTTATGCTCCGTGCAGCTCAAGTGACGAGCTTTCACGGGGCACTTGTGGTGCACAGAGGAAGTGACGAAGTTATAATAAATCCAGCTGAGGTTACGAACTTTCCCGCAATATTTTGGAAGTCACGAAGGTCCACAGTGCTAAGCGAAGTAACGAAGTGACGAGGATGGCGCGGACTCGTAATATGATACGGAATACATGGGATATACATATGAAGCGAGTACATGACATTGGTACGAATCATTACAAAGCCGGAATTCTTCTTCGCCCAGGTTCCTTTGCTTGGGGATGAGGGCAGTCATGCTGGGAGCGTCGTGTCGAGCGTCGTGTCAGCGAGAACGAAAACACTGCGGTACTCAGTGCGGTGCCTGTGGATGGGCGGCACTTCAACATCCGGCAGGACCACATTTTGGACTACCGGTCGTCCTTTACCGCTGAGACAGTTATGGAGAATGATAAAGTTGCGGCAGAATGGTTGAACGCACCAATGCTCACACTTTACCGCAGCGCGCCGGAATCCTTGCTTTGGATAGGTTTTCAGTTCGCGTTTCGCATATTCGACTTCAATTTCATCGACTGTGACGCGTTCAAATCGGCCTCTACAATAGAGCCACAACCCTCACTTTCGGATAGAGATGTGTGCGATGCCGTTGGGGGCCCGACGAGTGGATGGCCAAGCTGAAGGGCAACTTGGCGGGTAAATGGATCGAAGCCCTTGGCGCTGTGAAACTCAGCCAATATGTCGTACTCTCTCTGGCCCAGGACAAGCCCGTTACCCCGGAATCAAAGAAAACGTAGGGAACGCCAATTTCCTCGGCCATTTGGGACGACAGCCTTTCCCTTCCTTGCGGATCGAATGACCAATAGAGTGCTTCGCGAGGAGCAGGAATCTTGATGATGGGGTATCCTTCAACGAATTCCACCTCAGGTTTGAAGAGAAAGAGGTATATATCGGACGTGGGCGTGTCCGCCATGAATGTCCCACGCAGGGTACAACAGTCTTCCGGATATATCGAAATGCGGAATTTGACGCCGCCGGGAATCCCTATGAACAACGAGCTCAGGTCGGAAGGAAGGAGAAAGATGAGTAAACTTACAGTAACTGCTCACTGCCGAAATCATGTTCATGCCAACAACAGGAAGAGAGCATATCTCACCACCGTGCTTGCAGGCGATGCTATTAGCCTGGGTAAGCCAGCATTTCAGCATCTCGCAGCGCGTGGATGTCTGTATCTTCACACGTGTCGTCAAATGAAACGCCTTTTGCAAGTTGGGAGGGAGGGTAATTCTATGCCGAGTAAGTACTTCAGCTGGCAACCATGGAATGAGAAAACCGACCGCGTCCATCCGCCGGGCATGACGTCTTCCCGACTGCACGGAGTCCTGTGTCCATTCTCCCAATACCACCAGGGCTGGCGGACGATGTCCTTCGGCGCGAGGATCGTCGGCAGGCTAAGAAGGCCGGAGAAGGGAATAACTTTCGTCAGATCCGATGACGCCCAAATCGTGCCAAGGGCGACATGCCCTGTGCGAAACGTGACCTCCGTCGTCTCATAACCCGACCTCGAAGAAAGCAAAACGTGGATATCATCCAGCTGCAAGCGTGAAGTGAGCTTCAGATCCAGATTGGCTTCAAAGTAGCCGATTGAGCTCGCCCGAGATATGGGATTGCGGACCAGGCTCATTATATCGAGGTGTTTGATGTCAGAGAATGAGTCGCCGACATCGATACAAAGGCGGCCAGTTGAGGCTCGGATCCAGGAGGTATAATTCGGAGCCCCGGGAGACGGGAGCCACGTCCCGGTGATATCCTGCCAGTATTCGAACGCAACCTGTCAAGAATTAGATCTCGCATTGAGCGAAACATGGGCAGGCATACACATAGGTCCCGTTTCTGTAAGCTCAGTGATGTTTACCGAAATACAAGGGGAATTGGCTTACGATTCCATATTCAACATACGCCGAGGCCAACGGCGAACGCTCGTGTAGTTCTCTAACTTCGCTGAGAGGGATCAGACCTATGTCAGATTCGTAAATAACTATAACTCGTGCTTGAGAAATTGCGACTTGCGTTCTGTGTAAATGAGGCCTAGGGCGTTCATAGATTGCGACATCGTGACGGCGTAGAGCTGAACAAGAGAAGGATGACTGTGAGCGTTCAAGTAAGAGGTAATTCGCCACTCAACGAGGAGAACCGACCGGAATGCTTCGTGTTTTTCCGCCTCCGATTTCCACTAAAATACCTCCGTCAGCATGGTGCCTGACAAAAGGAGATGTCAATATACCTTCTCGAAGTCTGTTCCTTTGTAGATGACTGCAGTCAGCGTGCCCGGTGTCCCAAACACGGACGCTTCGTAGATTCTTCGCACCCCGACTACAACCCGCTCACGGCGTACCAGGGCGTTAGTCTTGAAGCGCCTGACATCATGATACTCCACGAGCTCCTCCTTGCCCTTTTCCAAGAGGAGATTCAGGTCGCCGAGCCTGATGGAGTGGAAACTTTGGGACAGCGGCGGTAACTCTCCTGGGAATCTGGAATGGGAACAAGAGGAATCCGACTCTTGATAGAGGCAAAAGGTGCCTCCGGAGATCTTGACGTTGCGGCATTGTGCGAACATGATGGCGAGTGCATCGAAGGAGGAACTTG
Organism: Mycena leptocephala; assembly: GCA_029378395.1. NCBI lineage: Eukaryota > Fungi > Basidiomycota > Agaricomycetes > Agaricales > Mycenaceae > Mycena > Mycena leptocephala. The sequence goes on from JARJLF010000214.1 coordinate 177,252, forward strand.
CGAGGCACAGGGATCGAAAGGAGCGAGAGAATTTCGCTAGGGAGCAGTGAAGTGGCTGGAACTTTTAAAGATCCCTGCATTGCGTGGGATACGTAGATTTTACGGCAAAAGGTGGGTCACCAGATTGTCCTCAGGAGTTAGTGCTGTTGGGCTGCGCTATATTTTGCTCGATAAAATGATAAAGTAGTGCTGTAGTAATTGGAACGTGGGAAAATGATAAGGGCAGTTGAGTAAATCGGGGAGATGTGATTATTATATGTATTTCTAGACGCACTGTGGACTTTCTTATGGCCGTTTAAGCCTATGATGAGCCAAAACAATGGCAGTTGCGGAACATTGCGGCTGCATTCAGCGGCCAACTAGCCCAAATGGGCATAGCCAGCCCATGACCTAGCCCGACGCGTAGCGGCAGGGGAAAGGGAGAAGCAAGCAAACGAGAGTGCTAGCCTCAGCTAGCCATCAGCTAGCCAGGGGCATCAGCCACCACTTAAAATCCATAAGCCGCAGGCGCTCATGAGCGGCGGGTAGTTGGCAGGTTGCTCGCTTATTGATGGCTCGGCGAAATCGCCTCGTGTTTTCCTCGTGTATGTGTGTGATAGTGATAGTTCCTGGTACCGGTTAGGAACCAGGTCTCAAACACGAATGGTCCAAAATGCCATCAATACCATAAAAAACTAAAATAACAAACTAAATAACCTGTATAAATCCCTTTATGGCAATCAGTCTAAATTAATGAAATTATTCTTCTTTCTTCCTCCTGTCGTCGTAATAGTCCAGCCTGAGTGTTCCACCTGTGCCTTAGTGAGCCTACTTAGTATGTTTAATTTCCACTGGATCCATGCCTCTTACTCCTTTTATTACAGTGGATGTTGATGATCCCGTTGATTCTTTGAGTGGAGTACGACCTACAAGTCCTGGTATGTAGGTCCTTAGATCACAAGTTGCTTGACTGAAAAATGGTTCATCCAGAAGCAGTCAGGAATTTCCTCCAATCTCTCTCATTCCGACCATGCACTATCAATTTCGCTGCTGCTAATGACATGGTCACCCAATCCGCCGTGTTGCAGGCACCCTTTGAGCTGCAATTGTGTATCTGTTGTCTTCTCTCTGAATCTGAGATAATCACTTCATTGAAATCAGGATGGAATGAAAATACTGGCTTCAATTCAGCATCCAGCATAGACAAGCACAATATTGTCCGACTCAATATCCTCGGCTCAATGCTCCAAATGAAATACACCACGTACAATATCCCTGGGAAATAAAACAGGTTAGGTACAATATCGCTGGCTCAACGTGAGCTTGGTCGAAGCAATATCCCTGGCAAATAAAACATGTTAGGTCAATATTGCTGGCTCAACGTGTCGACCAAACGAACCTGAGCCCACAGTCTTTGCTTTTGTGAATCTGCCTCTTACATCTAGAATTTCATGTTCTGGGTATTACGAGAGGTACCAGGGGTGCCCGGAGGGCCTTGGTATGATATATTATACACAGCATGGTCCAATCTCTGAACACCGCGTTCCCAAGGTTAACCCAGCGCACACGAGCCTCTCGCGCCTTCGCCTTGGACTCCAACTACCCCACTTGACGAGCTATTCGTGATCAGAACGTCTATCAAAAGTAGAATACGAAGAGGTAATAATTAGAAATTAATCGTTGCGCCGCGGTAAAGTCAACCAGTGCAGGGGAAGAGGGGGAATGTGCATGGGAGCAGCTTCGAAGATTTGAGTGAAATAAACATTTATCTGCAGTGGGTTCAAACCTAGGTAGCGGTGTTCTTTTAAACATCACATTTTATTTAGGGGCAGACTCAGAAATATAAAAGTACATATGTTTTCTTCAGCCTTTCCAAAATTATCGCGTTTCTCCGAACTCGCACCGTGACCCTGTCCTGCCAAGTTTGCTTCAACTTGAACAACCTGGTTCAAATTTGCTCGGCGCGGTCCTGAATCTGGCACCGGCATTACTTCCAGTTTGGATGCTTCAGGTGTTACTCAATTCAAATGATTGTGAAGCCGCAACGGATTTGAATTACATATATTATCCCACCCAAAAAATTCAATTCAATCGTGTACAGAATCTGTCTTTCCGTCTTTCCCGCCTTGTACTGAGCAACGTTGGCTATTTGCGTGAAGCGCATGTCTCTTGTCCCAGAAGGACATACCAGCGGTAGGGGCTCCTGGAATGCGGGGTTTCAACGTCCGGTTTCCTGCAGGATATGATCCAATGATTCACTGCGAAAGGAACAATGACTCCCTGCGAGAGGAACATAAGCTGCTTCAACTCCAAAATGGCGAGTGCAGTGAGGTCGTGGCCCAGGAGTTCTGCCACAAGCCAGCATGTTCCTTCTGCGACCTCCGAGTTCTGCGATTTGAGTAATTTCAACATGTGGTGCTGTATCTTTGCATCAACCATAGCCTGTGCTCCCTCCAACCAATGTGCAATTGTAGCCAACGCACATATGGTCGGAACAACAACTCGATTATCTGGGTCGCTGACTCTTTACAATAAAATGAAAATCTCTGTGTCAAAAAAAGCCATAAACCACACTGGCACTCACTCCAGGAGAGCCACAAGTCGCTCACAGCTTCCCATCTCCAAGATGGATGGTATGGCAAATTTGTACCAGGCCAGGCCAGCTAATAGCCAGCACGAAGAAGGCTGCTGTGCTATAGGGTCTGGTGAGCCAAGCATTTCCCCGATGTAATTGAAAACATATGAATCCACCACTGCTCGTGTGTAACTCCCGCAGAATATTCGCCTTAGTCCTCCACGAAACAAAGTCCCACCTATAGCATTATTACTATCCCCTCTGCTTGCTTTGAAAGTGCTCATGCAAAGGAACCTACGAAAAATACGACGCGTATATCTCCAATGTTGTCACCAAAAGTGGGCTGCCTTTGTTCTGTCTGATGAATTCCAATGCCTGGCGGTGAAACATGAACTTCATCAGCGGCTTGGCCGCAGCATGAAGGTTGATTGTCGGGCCCTTGAGCAACGAATTGCTATTCGACCACCAACTGAATATGCTTGTGCGGGTTTCCTGTCGAGTCAAGGGCGGCATAGGGGGAGGTGTAAGAGGGAGAGCTGTAGAGCCATTTGCCAGTGACCTCGAACCATTTCGGCTGCTGTGCAAATGCGATGCTTGCGCCCTCACAGTGATCAGTTGCTAATTTGGGCTGATGCCCGTGGGATGCAGGCCGATAGAAAAGCTTCTTTGAACAGCTCTTGCATCCTGTACCTAAACCTACCTTAAGCCATCTCAAAATGTCGCGCGCATTGTCAACGCAACCGAGGAACTGTAATGCAGGGATTTGGTGCAGGTAGAACATTCAACAAGCACCAACTATCTATCCATCTATACCAGAATGGGGCTCATCCATTTCATTAGTAGCCTCCCACTCTTTCTGCACCATTTTCCCTGCAATCTCTTGGCAATTACCAATTTGAACATAAACATATGATTGGACCGACGTGCCGTGTTGAATTTTCGAATGTTCAACCTGAAATGGTGGGTCAGGCTGGTCAGGTCATTCAAGTGTCCATGCTGTTTCGACCTAATTGTATTTGTAATGTTGCTGCGACTCAAAAAGTCAAGTCACGACTCAATGAGTTGACTTGAATGCTCGACGACTCAACTCGACTTGGTTGCATCCAAGTCACGACGTCGACCCAAGTCGGCTCGAGTTGATGGAGTCACAGATTTTTTAGATGTGTATTCCCAAGCTGCTGACAATGGAGAGTGTCAATTTAGGCCAGGTTTGCCTTGGGATGGTATGATAGTAAGATACTGTACCTCCCTGTATTGAAGCAACGGTCACGGTCACGGTGGGGGTCGTTGCGTTGCAAAATCTTAGCAAGGTCACGGTCACGATGAGGGTGGTTGCCATAAAATTACAGTGACATCTTTTTTTTTTAAATCTGATGGGTCAGGAAAATGGTTCTGCTGTTTGAAAAGCCCCAAACTCAAATTTTCAGCATCTACATGTTGGAAAATGACGGTTTACACTGCCAGAAATGGCCAAAGAGTGTTGCCTTTTTCCGCAACGGTCACTGTCATGAGGCTTCCTGTTGCCTCAGAAAAAAGCAACGGAAATGTCATGGTCGGACTCGTGATGCTTCAGTACAGGGAGGTACAGTATCTGTCTTTGTCAACAGTATCAGGACCTAATTTGAGAAACTCTGAAAGGTCTAATTATTAACTTAATGGACAGACACCTGCTTTTAAAAAATGTCCGAAATCATAGCTCAGAAATTCAACCTTGCTTATTTTTCGAGGTTTCTTGACATCAGTATAGGTCTGTTCTACTTGCTCGACTTGGAGCTGACTTGGAGTCACTTGAGGCGGCCTTTGTAGTGTCATGATTTGGAATTTCACGAACCCTTTTCAACTTTTCAAGGTGGGTTTATTCCAAATGCTGTGAGCCATCACTTTGTGATCGCTCTGGAACAGCACATACAAAGCGGAAACAGGCAGATCACCGAAAGCAACAAAGAACAAGTGTTCATTTCCGACCCCGCACGTAACCGCAACACAAGATACAGCAAGCCTCTACAAAACACATTTCCGACCACACCACCTTTTCCGACCCCGCACATAACCGCAACACAAACACACGTCCGATCACACTAGGCCCACACACATTCATAATTAAGGAGCAGAGCTGCACGTGTCTGACGGACGGAAATCCCACGTACAACAACACATGTCCGATCGCACTAGGCCCACGCATGTATTCATAATTAAGGAGCGGAGCTGCATGCATCCAACGGACGGAAATCCTATGTACAACAAGAAGCGGCGCAACAGAAACAGAATAGAGACCAGGAGCAGGACTTGCATGCCCCGTTTGCGCTGCGTGAACACCGACTTCGCGCCCCTCCAGCTTCTGCGCTCACCGACTTTGTGCTAGCAACACCCGACTAGACGTACCTCTGCCTTGTGCTTCCCCCCCGCCTCGCGCTTCCCCTCTGCCTCGCGCTCCCCTCCGCCTCACCTCCCCTCCGCTTTGCCTCACTCGGCAAAGCCGAGCCAGGTGCCAAACACAATACAAGTCAAGTAGGGTATGATTATGGAGCTGGCAGAGCGGCCTTCAAGAAGGAACAGGTCACACAAGTCAAGAAGGGTATGATTATGGAGCTTGCAGAGCGCATTCAAGAAGGAATAGGACAATCAAGTCGGGGAGGGTAGAAATAAGACGAGGAGGAGAACAAGATCAAGAAGGAACGGGTCAACCAAGACAAGATCTAAGAACGGAAAACTCATGCGCAGGTTCTGGAATATAGAACTGAGAGCGGAAGTTGTTCCCGACTAGAGGAGCATGCATTCAACGAGCAGAAAACTCATGCACAGGTTTCTGGAAGGCAGATATGGGAGCGGAAATCATGTCCAACTGAAGGAGCATGCGCTCAACAAGCGGAAAACTCACGCACAGGTTTCTGGAATGCAGATATGGGAGCGGAAATCATCTCTGACTGAAGGAGCACACGTTCGGTGAGCGGAAAACTCACGCACAGCCTCCAGGAATGCAGAATTGAGAGTGGAAAACTGAAGCACCATGTGTTCACCGAGCAGATATCCCACGTGCAGCACAGGAATGGAGCAGGAACTTTGTTTGAGTCACAAAGACGGATGGAACCAGTCAAAGGAGCATGTGGCGACCCCGATTCAGGGAACGGGATGCGATGAGTCGGAGAAGAACCAGAGGAACATGTAGAAGGCGGTGCTAGACAGCTGGTTTCCTATAAATACGAGATGCTGCTACAAATAAAGACATCTAATTTTCCCATCTAAAACTGCCAACACATCTTAAGTGATATGCAAGTACCGCTATGCCGACTATGAAAACAAGGTCTCCAGGGCTGCACCTGGCAGAACATCAACCCACCGCCCTTGGATTGTCTGCTGCTGTACAGACCACTTGACATAACAGTGTCTCGAGCACCACGCCAGTCACTGCTCGAGTTGTATACCTCCCTGACCGCTCGCATCGAACGGAACGGGTATCGACCTTCATCGCAGCTCTCAAGAAGCTGACTCCGCTCATTAGAGCTTGCGAACGGAAAGAAGAAGACAATTTGTAGAGAGTTTAGTAGGGAACAGACTTGGAAAGAACAGAACGGCAGACAGGAGCGGAGTCGTTGAAAACAAGTTTAGGGCCTCCCAGCACACGAAGCACCCTAGAAGAGGTCGGAGGACCAAGGGTAGCTGTATACAAAAGAACCAAGAACGGCCCCATAGCGTTTATAACAACGAAAACCGCATTGCATCTGAACAGTCGTCCGCTCCTCAACAGGATTGTAGAATGGGCCATGTTACAAAATTCAGGGAAGGCTAGACTTTTGGGTGGATTCTCCTCCGTACTTTAGAATAGCGAACCGTATGACCAGATATTCTCTGGGGTGTATCAAAATCCTCTAAATAAACCACACACATTTTACTGCTATCACAGTCTCGTGCAGCGACACCATTATCTCCCCCAAGGACGAACACTCTCTACTTGCCCATACCACCACCACCTATCAGCACCTAGCAGAGGCGCAGTCAACATCACAACACCAATCAGGTTATTCCATAAACCCAACCCACATTCCACCGGGTTATTCCACAACTTCCACGCATAGTCTACACAAAAAACGCGAGGGCAGAGTACTTCAGCAACGCTGATCGGGTTATTCAATACGTGTTTCCAGCCATTGGATAACATATAGGGATGGAACCCCCCTTAACCTGCAAAATGTATAGGGACACACCCCTGGGTCCTGATCGATGACCCTGCACATTCAAACACACCCTATGTGTTATAATTCCGATTGATCAACTCCTAGATAGATATAGTATATAACCTCTGTAGAATCTCATGTACTGTAAATTCTACCTCGTCTAAAATCAAGTCTACCTTGGCCTGATAAAGACGCAGCATCTTACCCTGTCTTATCCCCTGCTATACATTCTCTTCTCCTCGAGTCTGGTGTCTAGGTGGTTACCATACTGCCTTTGGATTGTTTACGATCCCCCCCACCATCAATATAAGCCAACTACCTCCTCCTGACGACGAGGTTATTCAATGCTATCTCCTAGTGGGGTATTGCGCTACATTCTAACTGGGTTATTTGACTATCATCCCGGCCAGGTTATTCCCTGTCACCCAATGTCTAGCTGACTTGGGGCTTGTCTTGACATGTAGGTAGATAGTTAAATTGGGTTATAAACAGCCTCGACTTCTTTTGACTCTGGAGTCACACCAAGTGACTCGACTCGACACCACTCAAGTCAGGTTGGAGTTGGGAGTCACGGCAACAATGGTATTTTGTAAGTGGAACAGAAGATTTGTAGAACCTACTGTAATGGATTCTCCAAAAGGTGAGGCACAAGCTCAGAGAGCAACTTAATCTCAAGCTCAGCACCCATATGTATGCAAATTCAACTTCTCCCCCATGACAAAAATGCAGTTGCGAGGTAAAAATATTGTGTGAATGACATCTGACTACCAAAAAGAAAATTTGTAGATCCTTATATCCAGTCCTCTCATCTATACTTTTTCGTCATACAGGTATACCAGGCATAATAACCTAAAGTCATTGGATCAATTGCAGGAGGAAGACAAATATTCAACTTGAATATCAAGGCCCTTGGGCACCCCTGGTACCTCTTCCTATACCAGGGATTGAATTCAGGCTACTCTTTTTAATCTATTGATTTACCCCAGATTCAGGAGGGTCAAAGGATGATTAAGGCATATTCAGAAAATAAAAACTATGGCTCAAGTTCACTTGGTTGACGCAAACATGTTGACCGAGCTCACATTGAGCCATGGATATTGGAGTTCATGAACACAGACCCTTAATGTAAATTATTGTAGAACCAGATTCACAAAATAGAGAGATACAGGCTCAGGTCTACTTATTCAATGCAAACACGTCTACCAAGCTCATTATGAGTATTGATGGCAGTATACAGGATAATACATTGTACCCGAGATGAGTCGATGTTCTGGGAAAGCTGGAGTACATCTAGGGGGCATGCAGGGATAGCTTCACTAACCCTCCTTCTGGCACTAAATAACAGCTGACTTGGCCTCTGTTTCATCGGCCACTCGAGCAGCTGTCCATCTAATTTTGGTCGCTGATTTACATAAAATGAATATTTGCAACAAGAATGGTACAGTGAACTCATACCATGCCAGTAGTCCCAAGACAGCGTGCTAAACCCCGTGCTGTGGGGTCTAGCGATGCAAGTATTTCCCAGATGTGATGGAAAACAGGTGAATCCACCACCGCTCGGGCCTCGTCCTCGGATGCGAAAATTATGTTAGCCAATTCCTCTAAAACACAGGGGGCATGCCCCACCGACCAAAATTCTCTTGGCCAACTCCTCCAGAATAGCGGTCTTTGTTGCCCATGAGATGTAATCCCACCTACAGCATTATGGTCTCATCAGCAAGCTCAGCCATGATTTTGGTGCACACGTACAGAAGATATGATGAGTAAGTCTCCAATGTTGCCGTCGAAAGCTGGTTGCTTCTGTTCTTTTTGATGATTTGCAATGCCTGAAGGTGATATGTCAACTTCATCAGTGGTTTTTTTTGGGTCCTGTACCTTGGCATTGACCATGGCCTGTGCACCCACCAACCAATGAGCAATTTGAGCTGCTGTGTGTGTGGCCGCCAAATCCGCTCAATTATCTTGGTCCCTGATTTACAAAAATGAAATTTGCAACAAAAGATGGATACCACACCCAAACTCACTGCAGGAGAGCCACAAGTTGCTCACAGCCTCTTGCCTCCAAGATGGATGGTATGGCAAACTCATACCATGCCAGTAGTCCCAAAAGCCAGCACACCAAACCCTGTGCTACAGTGTCTGGCAGTGCAAGTATTTCCCAGATGTGATGGAAAACAGGTGAATCCACCACCGCTCGGGCCTCGTCCTCGGATGCGAAAATTATGTTAGCCAATTCCTCTAAAACACAGGGGGCATGCCCCACCGCTTATCAGCCCATAAGCTGCAGATGCTTATGAACGGTGGGTTGCTCGCTTATTGATGGCTCGGAGAAACTGCCTCATGTTTTCTTGTGTATTTGTAAACCTGGGTAGTAGAGTTCTTTTTGAAACACCATATTCTATTTAGTGGCACACTCAGATATGCAACCAGAATGTCACCTACACCTCCAAAAGATTACCACACTCTGTAACATATCTCTGTCAGCATTGTTGAGTCTTTTTCGGGTGTGTTGTTAGGGATAGAAAATATTCACTCAGTCAATGCAATCCACGGAGCCTAGAATCTTTTGTGTGGCTCTTGGAACAACCAGTACCCTGAAAAGCATAATATTTCGGAGGTATACAATGGTCAAGTGGCAAATCCCCTCTTGAATGTTTGCAGTCTTTGAGGAGAAACCAATGTTATGGCTATAGGCGAACCCATCTTGGTCAGTGTTTATTTGGGTGCCATTGTGTGCCTGAGATCTACAGTCTCGAAAGGGGTGAGCTCATCAAGAGTGCTGGGATGGTGAAGTAGCACAGTATATTACAACTTGGCATGTTCCAGAAAATGGGACCCAGTCAAGCTAATATATTATCCGGAATTTTGTTCTGAAAGAAAATAATTCACAGAATGGCACAAGTAACAACCCACCCCACTGAACTAGAACCAGTTTAGGAAAGAACAAGGTTGTGAAGGCTGCAAAAAATATACAACTGTTGTAGAGAATATGTCTACAAAGTTCGGCAATCTACTGATCTGTGCTCCGCGTATTGTCAGATTTTCGAAGCAAAGGAACGGCCCGAAGCCAGCCAAAATGCTGTCCTCAATTTCGAGGCATTTCAGCCGTATTGTTCGAGGGTGACGGTCATTTCATTGACTTGGATGGCATTAATATTAAAAAGGGAGATAGACAAGAGGAGGTTCCGTGTTGATTCTGGTGAAGTTGAGACAAAGGTTAGTCCACATTGCACATTGTCGTATAGGATGGAGCCATTCGGCTAGGTGGGTGAACAAGAGCTGGTCGTTATAACTTATACTTCACAGTCTTCTGAGCGGCGGCGAAAAAAGAGCCCGAAGACGTCCGTCGTAAGAGAGGGGCGAGTGTTTCCTGGGCAGGCAAATGAAAGATATGTGAGATTTGATAATGCCCTCTTAAATATTAAGAGCAGAGTTGTTCCAAACTTCAGGGAACGGGGATCGGGATTCAGAAGTGGGGATGCTGGTGCCGTTGACCGCTGCATTTAAAACAAAGGTGGTTTCCACAAAGTCCGGAGCAACACACAAAAGCGCGATTCGATAATATGGGGAAGTAATATTTACAAATCAGATTCGCGCTCCGGATAGACTGCTTGATGGACTGCTGATTGTTCGTCTTTCAAGGCAAAGGAAGGGCCTGGACATCGAATTAGAGTCTTTCTTTGTCTATTTCGAGGCGTTAAGCTGATTCGTGTATTGTTCAATCCATTTCGGGTATTAGTTCCGCGTTCGTTGAAGTCAGAAAAGTATGATTCCGCATTTGTTGAAGTCAACTTGCTCGTAACTGGATACCCGGAACTCGAGACGAACGACAGCGTCGGGGCGGATAATATCGGTCCACGCATGGCACACGTTCAGAGGGAGCTCTGAGATTCCAGAAAGTGCGAGTATAAGTAGCACGCTCAGCCGACCTGATGCGACTCCAAGGAAGGTGTTTTGGGGTGCGGCTGCTGCCATTCGGTTGGGCCACTCCAGGGACCCGACTCGTATTGATGGTCTGGCTTTGGTTGGTCTGAAATCTATGTCTTCTGGCCGGTGTTAGAATTTAGCTTTGGCCTCAGGCTGCCGGCGGGCCAAAAGTTAAAGCCAACTTAGCCATCGGAAACTCCAGAACATCCAAGGACTCCAAGTACCAGTCACTCGAGTGTTCTCTGGTACGTTTCCATTCTGTCTTGCCAGCGGTCACTGAAGGAACTTTCCGAGGCCATAGTCCAGATGCAGAACGAAGCCTTGGATGCAAAGTTAGTCACGGAAGCCGCAGCACAACACCGCCAAAGTCCTAAATTAGTAATCCTCTATTTTCTCTCTCCGACCATTTTGCGCGTCTCGGCTCCCTGCGCTCGGCCCCCATCCACCCTAATTATTTTTCTTCTGCCACGCCGAGGATGTCGCGCTCGTCGAGAATCAAGGTCCTCCTCGCCATCGACGTCGTTTTCTTCTTTGTCGAGATTATTTCTGGTGCCAGCAATTCTCCCTTAAGTCTGTGCATTTAATTTACCTCTATGCGTGTCGTGCAGGCTACGCAGTCGGCTCGCTCGCTCTCGTCGCAGACAGTTTCCACATGCTCAAGTGCGTTCTATACACCTCGGTAATACCCCGGCGCCAATTCTGACTTTACTTTACTTTGCTTTTAGTGATGTGATGAGCTTAATCGTCGCGCTCTACGCTATCAAGCTCACCTCTCAAAGTGCGACTGACTCGCGCTACTCCTATGGCTGGCACCGCGCAGAGATCCTTGCCGCCCTCGTCAACGGTGTCTTTCTCCTCGGTGTGTCCATTTCTCTAGATATCATTATATCTATCTATTTTAGACTGACTTATTTCCCTCCTCGCAGCGCTGTGTTTCTCCATTTCACTCGAGGCTCTTGAGCGGTTTTTCAGCACGCCGGAAATCAGTAACCCGAAGCTGGTGATTATCGTCGGCTGTTTTGGCCTCGCGTCAAACCTCGTCGGACTGTTTTTGTTCCATGGTGCGTCCTGTTGCTGCGCTCCTGGAATTCTGTCCGTGGCCTTTCCAAGTGACCCAAAGGCTCTATTCCATGCCCTTGCATCCCGACCTTGGCTCGCTTGGAGCTCCCATGCGATGACACCTTTTTCACGTACTAATTGCTCCTCCCGCAGAACACACCCACTCCCACGGGCACTCACACTCCCATGGGCACTCACACTCTCACGAACCCGTCAATCCCGTCAATCCCGCCTCCTCCGCACCTCCCAAGCTTGTGGGGTCCGCAGTAAACTCGGAGGCGTCCGATAGCGAGGAGAGCGAGGAGAACTACCCCGCGGTGGGGGCGGGCCATCCCGTTATGACGAGGGCGTCGATTGCTCGAGGTATGTTTCCCCCTTTATGATCCAGTCTTGGAATGCTGACGAATGTGATAACAATGTAGTCGCGCACGACATGGCCCGCCAGCGCTCGCACTCGCACGGCGACCACGACGAGCACGATGATCACTCGCACTCCCACTCACACGGCAATGGCCAAGCAAGCGAGGCGACGCCTCTCCTCGCCGACGCCCATGCGCACTCTTCCTCCTCCTCTGTCCCCCACGACCACTCCGGCGCGAACGGCCACTCCCACTCGCACTCCCCCTCACCTGCCTCCAAGGCAAATGGGCACTCGCACGGATCGCACGGGCACGGCCATTCCGCAGCCGGCTCGATGAACATGCGCGCGCTCGTCCTGCACGTCCTCGGCGATGCGCTCGGGAACGTCGGCGTCATCGCCACGGGGCTCATCATCATGCTCGCGCCGGCGTCGTGGAACGGGCGTGAGGTGTACTTTGACCCGGCGATCAGTCTGGTTATTGCGTGTATTATATTGGGGAGCGCGGTGCCGCTTGGTGCGTGTCGTGTTCTTCCTTCCTCCTTGATTCCTCCTCTTCTTCCTTTTCCCCTACCCTCTCAATGGCGATATGTCTCCATCTTTCCCCTTCTGCGTCTGATTGCGAAATCGTGTACTGATTCGTGCTACAAACAGTCCGCTCCGCGTCCTTTGTACTCCTGCAAGGCGTTCCCGCGACGATCTCGATCGAGCAGGTGCGCGCGGCGATATTAGCGGTGGAGGGTGTCCTGGGCTTGCATGAACTGCATATTTGGCAGGTGCGTCGCCTTGATGCGTTGAGAGGTTGTGCGGGTGCTGATCATAGTCTCATCTTCTCTTTCGTTATTCCTTTATCGATGTATCAACGCACGTCACCTCGACACAACCCGCCTGCGCGACTTGATAACGACCCGTACCTCGACTTCCTCCACCCAACCCGCCCTTGCGCTGACCCTCGACCTCGACTTGACGACGCGCCATGGTCGGCGACGCCCCGCACAGCTCTCCGAGTCCAAGAACATCGCGTCCGTGCATGTCCTCGCCGCGCGCGAGCGTGACTTTATGCCGATCGCGGCGGAGATACGCAAGGCGCTGCACGACCAGGGAATCCATTCGTGCACGATCCAGCCGGAGTATTACGGTGCGCGGGTCGCGATGGAGGTGCGTCTTTTACTCCTTCCTCCCATCCCCTCCATCTCTAGATCTATTCCATTACCCTTCGTCTCTCTCCGCCGTCCTATGCAGGGGCTGATTGATTTACACGAACAGGTTAACGCCGCAAACGCAGACACGGCGTGCCTCGTGCTCTGCCCGCCGGAGGAGTGCAACCCGCAAGATAATGCTTGTTGTCGTGCGTCTTTTCCTTTTCTACTTGCTCCTCATACCCTGCTGATATCGTTATGACATACCTCGTAGCGCCGCCGCCTGTGGACGTCTAGTCTTCTACCTCTTTGGTTATACAGCCTTATATATTCGAGGAGACGGTGAGGGTGGTGATGTGCAGCGAGACGTAATATGAAAGAGGAGGAAGGGAAGGAAGGAAGGACTACCAAAGAAGAAAACACCATACCATATCATATCATACTATGCCCGCGTGCGCGCCGTTGACGCTCCCGCTAGAATCTGACATATTGCTATTGATATTGCTGTAACTATAGGATACGATAGGTAGGATAGGATAGGACAGAGGTAATTAAAGAGTATTTAATGAACTTCGACCAAGGTTTGAGGTGCAGACAGGAAGAGAGGGATGCCGACAAGGAGCGGCACGAAGGCTGTTCTGCCATAGAGTACGGTCATAGCAACTTTATTTCTATGCGCACTGTCGCAGATCTACCTTGGTCCTTCAGGCTCCATTATATATGGAGGACATCGCCAAGGCCGCAAGCAACGGCGCGAGTCACGGAGAGCAGTTGATTCCAGATCCCGTCCGCAGCCGCTGCTACAGCTTTTCTAATAAAAGTAGGAGGCGCCAGTCACAGCTTGCCACCAGGCAGTTCAAGTTCTGCGAGTAAACGGCAAGACCGGGCTACGGCTCCAACCATTTTCGTTGTGGCCCCGCTGTCCGAGTCAGTGTTTATAAATGGGGATTTTGCGCCCAGGTTACGCAGACCTATGCATCAGGAGGGCGCGAATGGGTAGTGTGACCAATACCGAGTCGCGGACAAGTATTAACACATCGCTCGCTGTGAACAAAGACGTGTGCCAAGGTGGTTATGAAGGCGGGATGGCCACGACCATAGTTGGCGGGATGCAAGCGTATTATGATAGCCGACCACCATCAAACAAACCCGTTCGGTTCTTTTGCTCCACGATGGGACTTGATCCTTCTCTCCTTCTCTGGACTTGAACATCTAGCTGGAATGTGTGGGTAAGGATCCATTGGCATCGTTCAAGCAACGGTAAGTCGTTGATGCAATGACAACCATTTAAACCGTTTGTGACTACTTGCGCACTGCAAACTAAATAAAAAAACGTTTATAAACGGAAATGGTGGAGCCTTACCTCAGGCCCCGAATCTCGAAACGAGGACTTGACACCAGCACTGGCTCAGTATCGGCAACCAATATATAGGTCTGGAGCAAGGATCTGGACAACGAAACTCATGATCACCCACTGGTCTCTTGGATTGTTCGTGTTAACGCACATTCAGAGCTGCATCTCTGCTGTCTCGAACCACACCATCGATGACTCGGATGAGAAGGGCGTTTAGTAACTGGCATTATCCCAACTTACACACCTCCAAAGGCATGGAATCGCGTCGTACGTACTTTTTTTTCGCTCCATGTGTTTTTATTGCTTACTGCTTAGCAAACGGTAGAGCGGTGATTGCAAAGTTTGCACAATTACACCTAATCCCAACCTGGCGATGGATCATACATGGCACGATACCACTGCGCAGAACGACAGTCCTTCCTCCGTCAACATGACCTTCACAGGTAATGCCCTATACCTATAAAGTTCGACCGACCCTTCCCAATATGTTTGTCCCCAGGAACCGCTATATATGTATTCGGCATCGTCCCCAACATCATTCCCAGCAACATCGCCCCGGCGTTCAGGACAGTCAACCTGACGTTCACCCTCGATGGCGCAGTAGTGGAACCGGGTTACACCCACCTTCCGGACAATTCGAGTGGGATCGATGGGATCGAGTACAACGTCACCATGTTTGTGGCGGAAGGGCTGCGCAACGTGTCGCACACGCTTGTCATGCGCACGGCGAGCAGCCCTTCTGTATTCCTGTTCGACTATGCACTCTACACGTGAGTCGGGCTGGCCATGGTCCCCTCCTGACGTGCGATTAAGATCCCGTGTAATAGATTTGACGACGGTATTGCAGCTGGCGATCAGCCAGCCACTGGGGGCGGAAGGCCCGGCGATCAGTCAACGACTGCGGGCAGCAAGTCGCACATGGCCGTGATTGTAGGAAGCGTATGCGGCGTCGCGGTGGCAGCGGCCGTGCTCTCCGTGCTCATATACTTAAAGCGGCGCAGAAAACGGCGGCGAAATGAATCTGCCACTGGAACCGTAATTGACCCATATTTCCCACCTCAGACCCGGGAGTTCGCTAGGCCAGACACACCGATAGATTTACCGCCATATACGCCGCTGGACCCGTCGAACTCTGGATCCGGCATTCCGAGTCGCATTTATCGTAAACAGAGGTAGTGAATTGGGATACGTGTATGTAGGAAACAGGCAGAAAATCCTTGCGGCAGGTTTGGAAAGATCTTCCGAGACTGTTCAAATTTGGTTCCAGTCATTCAGTTGCCACTGCGAACCGCCTTTTTTTTGCTTGATTTCGTGCTTGCACCTTTCTTTCTCGAGCGGCAGGTCCATTCCTAATTTCCGGTTACTTTGGTCATGAGAGGTATAAATCCCCTGTACTTGTAGCATGCATTATTGAATCCTTGGGTTTTCAACTTTTTGAACCAGGGGCACAGCCACGTGTTCAAAAGCTCAAAAGAAAGAAAAAAAAAGGTCGAAGTATTGTAACCGTTCGTTCGTGAAACTTGAGGGATGGGTGATAAGGTGTAGCGTAACAGCTGGAGTCGTCCCACCGGGTATATTTCCGCACAACAGGAGTTTGTTCAAAGTTCTGCCCACGAGGAACGGAACCCCTCGACAAAAGCAGCTCAGCCCGGGCCGGCGCTGGAGCTGTGGACTGTACTAAGTGTAACGCCAGAATCTCAACTTTCCACGCTGTTCTTCCTGTGCGTGCTCTCCTGTAAATATCCTCTGGTAATCCGCCCGGCGCTCATTGACGTATGCCCAGTGATCACACCCATGGGGAGAAGAAAAAATATGTAAAGCAAAAAGCAAAAAGCAAACAATCTATAGCTATTCAAAGTCCGACCCAGCGCCAGCCGTGAGATACACTACATATATATATCGTCCGCATTATATCATCCGCATCTTCCTCGCACACCACCTACATATCCGTCCGCATCCTCCGCGCTGCGCGCCGTCGCACACCCTACATAACAGCACACCCCAAGCCTCGCGCGCGCGGCGGCGGCGGCGGCGGGGCGTTCCCCTTCTCAATCTCGGCAAGACAAAGCTCGAAGACTCTGCCTGCAATTTCGCGCATGGGTGGGTGAATATACGCATTCCACACTTACCGCAGACAGAAGCGCAAAGCACACTCACCGACGTTCTCATTCCGCAGCGCGCTCGCCTCGATCCACGCGGTCTTGTTCCGCTCCGCGAGCTCCTGCCCGTCTCTCGAGTCTACTTGACGGCTGTGCGATGCCCATTCATTCAATTCGATTATTTTGAATTTGATTTAAATTTTGGGGAGGAAGGGGGAGAGTAAAGAAGAAGCAAGACCCACCGCATATTCAAATCCGCCTTGGACCCCACGACAATAGCGGCAATCTCCTCCAGCCCCGAATAATTTAATATCTTGTCATATATGACTTGAATCATATTGAACGACGCGCGCGAGTCGATCGCGTAGACTAATACATAGCCATGTATTCCTATCGCGTGCCGTGATTTGAGTAGGGAGAATTCGTCCTGGGGGGGAGAGCGGGGGAGCGGAGGAGGGGGCGCGGCGGGGGTGAGTTGAGGGTTCGAATAGAGAGCAGGAGACGGACCTCCCCCGCCGTGTCTATGATCTCGCACGGGTACTCCGTGCCGTTGTACGTGATGGTCTTGGTCGCGGTCGACTCTATCGTGGGGGAGTACCCGTCGGGGAAGTTGCCGTCGACGAACTGCTTCACGAGCGAGGACTTGCCTGCTCGTTCGCGCGCGTGAGGGGACACGCAATGGGTGTGGGAAGAAATCCGCTGACTCACCGACGGCCGCGGACCCCAGAATGACGATCTTCCGTGTGTTGAGGGTGACGTTTGGAGGCATCGCTGGGCGCAGGCGCAGCCGGGGCTGGGTTCAGTCAGTCAGTAATATGGACAGTAGTACTGACAATGACACGGTGGCGCTAGGTGCAAGGCTAGGTGGCGCTGTCGTGTCCTCGGATGGAGTGCCACGGCAGCAAAGCGGCTTCAAAAAGTTGATGTCGATCCCGGTTCCAGACTCCCAGAAAATCTTTGCGTAATAATGATCTACCGCCCTATGAGGTTCGACCAAGGTTCAACTAGCAAGAATCCTATGTTTTCAAATAAAAGTAAATATCCTTAAAATAAATATAATACGCCAACATGTATAGATCAGGCCAAACCCTCTTCGCTGCCTCATGCATGGAACTCGAAGCAATTACTGCACATCTCCTTCGGCTTGAACGGATTCTGCTTAAACTCCATGCACCCACTCTCACTCGCCCCAAGCTTGCTCATCTCCGTCGTGCTATGAAACGGCAAGCGTACCCCGACCCCGCGCTCATGCTCTGCGAAAGCGAGCCTGCGCCTGAACGCATCCTGCCAGCCACCATTCTCACTGAAAACTGGCCGCATCCCAAGTTGAAAAAACACTATACCAGTCGGCTGTCAGCCCAAGTCCACGTTGAACCGCCTTGAAGAAGAAATTATAAGCTGAGGATGAGGATACTCCTGGTCCGGGTCAGCGCTGGATAAGGCACACTGGCTGTATTGCAAAACCTTTCGCTATCGGAGCCGAACCAATTGAAATGACGTGCGAACCGCATATTTAAGCCTTAGACTTCGTTAAAGTTGTGTTGGGAGCGTCAGTATGACTTACATCCCGCACCGCATTAGGCTCGGAACTAGTTTGCGGGAGCTGCATCAGAGCGTAGACAAGCGACATTAGCTAGGTTTATTACGGTTTACCGTTTTCGATGGGAGATCTCGAGCGATGGACAATTCCCTTGACCGGCTACATAGATCAGCGCCTGTTATCCGTAACCCGGAAACGGCGAGAAGAAAGTGAAACGGCACAAGTTTCTGGCCCCAACTGAATTTGGAATCCTAGATCCTGTACCTGAAAGGGGACGTCACGGTAGGTCAATGGAGGTGCCATCCGAGTCACCAGAGGTTTCGGAAATAAAATACGAATCCAGAGGGTCGCAAATGATTACAATTTGTTGCCAGTTGGTTGCACCCCACAGAGCTGTCGCGCATGACTATTGATGACATCCGCGTCATTGAAACAACCTCTGAGGTGAATACCGGATTCGAACGGTCTAAATACAACCAGATACAAACTAGATTCAGCTATCCAAAAGTGTCGAACAGTGAGAGATACTAATCTGGCTTTAAATGGAATGTTGTTGAACAGGACATACGGGAGAAGATGCGGACGCACTGATCAAGGTCCGATTGTGCTGTGTAACAGCTAATTCAATACATCATACTAGATCCCGCTGCCGCGTCAATTCTTCTACGATACTTAAATGGCAGTGTTACTAGTTTATGTCGCTGGAATGTATGGGTGAGAATCCATCCTCCAAGCAACGGATGTTTGACAACCGTTCAGCGCATCTGCTCACTGCAAACTAAATAAAAACATTTATAAACGGAAATCCTTACCTTGAGCCGCAAATCATACTTCTGGAACGAGGGCTTGGCACCAGCACTGGCTCAGTATCGGCAACCAATATATAGGTCTGGAGCAAGGATCTGGAAAAAAAAACTCATGATCACCCACTGGTCTCTTGGATTGTTCGTGCTAACGCACATTCAGAGCTGCATCTCTGCTGTGACTGTCTCGAACCACACCATCGATGATGACAACAGTGATCCAGTAACTGGCCTTGTCCCCATTTACGCACCTCCAAAGTCATGGAATCGCGTCGTCGTGCGTACTTTTCCTTCGCTCCATGTGTTTTTATTGCTTAGCATTTGGCGAACGGTAGAACGACGATTGCAATGTTTGCTCAATTAGACCTGATCCCAACCAGGTGATGGATCATACATGGCACGATACCACTGCGCACACTGACAGTCCTTCCTCCGTCACCATGACCTTCACAGGTAACACCCTATACCTATCAAGTTCGACCGACCCTTCCCAATATGTTTGTCCCCAGGAACCGCTATATATGTATTCGGCATCGTCCCCAACATCATTCCCAGAAACGTCGGCGCAGCATCCAGGACCGTCAACTTGGCGTTCACCCTCGATGGTGCAGTAGCGGAACCGGGCTACCTCCACCTTCCGGACAATTCGAGTGGGTTCGAGTACAACGTCCCGATGTTTGTGGCGGAAGGGTTGCGCAACGTGTCGCACACGCTGGTCGTGCGCACGGCGAGCAGCCCTTCTGTATTCCAGTTCGACTACGCACTCTACACGTGAGTCGGGCTGGCCATGGTCCCCTCCTGCGACTAAGATCCCGTGTAATAGATTTGATGACGGTATTGCCGCTGGCGATCAGCCGGCCGCTGGGGGCGGAAAGTCCGGTGATCAGTCAACGACTCCGGCCAGCAAGTCGCACATAGCCGTGATTGTAGGAAGCATATGTGGCGTCGCGGTAGCAGCGGCCGTGCTCTCCGTGCTCATATACTTAAAGCGGCGCAGAAAACGGCGGCGAAGTGAATCTGACACTGGAACCGTAATTGACCCATATTTCCCACCTTAGACCCGGGAGTTCGCTGGGCCAGACACACCGACAGATTTACCGCCATATACGCCGTTGGACCCGTCGAACTCTGGATCCGGCATTCCGAGTCGCATTTATCGTAAACAGAGGTAGTGAATTGGGATAATTATATGTAGGAAACAGGCAGGGAATCCTTGCGGCAGGTTTGGAAAGATCTTCCGAGACTGTTCAAATGTGGTTCCAGTCATTCGGTTGCCAGTGCGAACCGCCTTTTTTTTCTTGTTTGATTTCGTGCTGGCACCTTTCTTTCTCGAGCGGCAGGCCCATTCCTAATTTCCGGTTACTTTGGTCATGAGAGGCCTGTACCTGTAGCATGCATTATTGAATCCTTGGGTTTTCAACTTTTTGAACCAGGGGCACAGCCACGTGTTCAAAAGCTCAAAAAAGTCGAAGTATTTGTAACCGTTCGTTTGTGGAACCTGAGGGATGGATGATAGGGTGTAGCGTGGCAGTTAGAATCGTCCCACCGGGTATATTTCCGCACAATAGGAGTTTGTTCAACGAAGAATGGAACCCCCCCACTCGGGGTCGACAAAAGCAGCTCAGCCTGGGCCGGCGCTGGAGCTGTGGACTGTACTATATAAGTGTAACGCCAGAATCTCAACTGTTCTTCCTGTGCGTGCTCTCCCGCCCGGCGCTCATTGACGTGACGTATGCCTGATCACACCATGGGGAGAAGCAAAAATACATAAAGCAAAAAGCAAAAAGCAAACAATCTATAGCTATTCAAAGTCCGAATCAGCGCCAGCCGTGAGATACACTAGTATTATATATCGTCCGCATCTTCCTCGTACACCACCTACATATCCGTCCGCATCCTCGTACACCCTACATAACAGAACACCCCAAGCTTCGCGGGCGCGGCGGCGGCGGCGGCGGGGCGTTCCCCTTCTCAATCTCGGCGAGACAAAGCTCGAAGACTCTGCCTGCAATTTCGCGCATGGGTGGGTGAATATACACATTCCACATTTACCGCAGACAGAAGCGCAAAGCACACTCACCGACGTTCTCATTCCTTAGCGCGCTCGCCTCGATCCACATGGTCTTGTTCCGCTGCGCGAGCTCCTGCCCGTCTCTCGAGTCGACTTGACGGCTGTGCGATCCCCATTCGTTCAATTCGATTCATTTTAATATTTAGATTTGATTTGAATTTTGGGAAGGAAGGGGGAGAGTAAAAGAAGAAGAAGCAAGACCCACCGCATATTCAAATCCGCCTTGGACCCCACAACGATAGCGGCAATCTCCTCCAGCCCCGAATAATTTAATATCTTGTCGTATATGACTTGAATCATGTTGAACGACGCGCGCGAGGCGATCGAGTAGACTAGTACATAGCCATGTATTCCGATCACGTGCCGTGATTTGAGTAGGGAGGATTCGTCCTGAGGGGGGGGAGAGCGGGGGAGGGGGCGCGGCGGGAGTGAGCTGAGGGTTCGAATAGAGAGCAGGAGACGAGACGGACCTGCCCCGCCGTGTCTATGATCTCGCACGGGTACTCCGTGCCGTTGTACGTGATGGTCTTGGTCGCGGTCGACTCTATCGTGGGGTAGTACCCGTCGGGGAAGTTGCCCTCGACGAACTGCTTCAGGAGCGAGGACTTGCCTGCTCGCGCGCGCGCGAGGAGGCGTGAGGAGACACGCAATGGGTGTGGGAAGAAACCCGCCGACTCACCGACGTCCACGGAGCCCAGAATGACGATCTTCCGTGTGTTGAGGGTTACATTTGGAGGCATCGCTAGGCAAAGGCACAGCCAGGGCTGGGTTCAGTCAGTATTATGTAGCAGTGCTCAGCAGCGGGCTTGACACGATGGTGGTCGTGGATGGAAACGCCGCGCGGCATCAGAGCGCCGGATTCAAACTTGACGTCGATCCTAGTCCCAGCGTACGGTAATAATTAATGATCCACCTCCGAGCTGCGTCCTAAGAGTACTAACTAGCAGCAAGAAAGCTATGTTTCAAAGTGAAAACTAGATATCCTTAAAATACGTACGCCTATACTAATCCCATGTAATAGGCTTTGACGTGACTGCGTCGTGTTGGAAGCGTCCGCATGATTTTAATTTACATTCTGTACCGCATCAGGCTCGGAAATGATGTTTGCGGGAGTTGCAAGTGAAATCACGTTTATTACGGGTTTTCGATGGAGATGGTAGGTAGATAGATAGGTAGAATTAGATCCCGAGCGCTTTCGAGAGGACAATTCCCTTGACCGGCTGCGTAGATCAGCGCCCGTTATCCGTAACCCGGAAACGGCGAGAAGAAAGTGAAACAGGCACAAGTTTCTGGCCCCAACCGAATTTGGAATCCTAGATCCTGTACCTGGAAGGGAACGTCACGGTAGGTATGTACATGGAGGTGCCATCCGAGTCACCAGAGGTTTCGGAAATAAAATACGAATCCAGAGCCAGGATGATATTCGGAAGACGAGCGCTTGAGCTTGGCTTGAGCGTTTGAGGGCATATATAGATTCGAGTTTTACTGTACAGAGCCAGAGATGTGCATGCAACAGACAGCAGGAGCCGAGCTTAAGCCTGAGAGAAGGCGCCGGACCGCCCACTGACAAGGACTCGGACCGCCCATTGTCGGCGACCTCCGAGTCGGTTGGACTTCGGAAGATCTCCATGTTCTTGAATTTTTTTGTATATTCTGGACGGTAAATATTCAGGGCAGGGCCACGAAGGATAACCCCAGACTCGGGGACGGTGGTGGTGGAGAACGGGAAACAATTTTGATTCTTGATATATAAATACTTATCCCAATTGGGCGACATGTTCTTGTGATGTCCCTGTCTTGTCTTCCCGCCATTTCCTGCTCGATTGTCGTCAGCGGGCGCGACGTCCCAGAAGCTCCCTAACACCCGGAAGAGCTTCAGGCGATGTGAGTGATACATGCGAGAGATTCCAATCGCTGACGCGGTGCATTCCGTTGAATGCATGAGGACCACAAATGATTACATTTTGTTGCCAGTTCCGTGCTTGCACCCCACAGAGCTGTCGCGAATGACTATTGATGACCTCCCCGACCACGACATCGACTTCATTGAGACAACGTCTGAGGTGAATACTGGATTCGAACGGTATAAATACAAACTAGATTCAGCTATCCAAAAGTGTCGAACAGTGAGAGATACTAATCTGGCTTTAAATGGAATGTTGTTGAACAGGACATACGAAGAAAGACGCCGCAATCAAGGTCCGATTGTGCTGTATAACAGCTAATTCAATACATCAAACACAACTTACTACATCCCGCCGGTCAATTCTGTTACGATACTTGAATGGCAGTGCTACTAGTTTATGTCGCTGGAATGTATGGGTGAGAATCCATCCTCCAAGCAACGGATGTTTGACAACCATTTAAACTGTTCAGCGCATCTGTTCACTGGCACTGCAAACTAAATAAAAACATTTATAAACGAAAATCCTTACCTTGGGCCGCAAATCATATCGTCTGGAACGAGGGCTTGGCACCAGCACTGGCTCAGTATCGGCAACAAACATAGGTCTGGAGCAAGGATCGGGACAAAGAACTCATGATCACCCACTGGCAATCTGGATTGTTCGTATTCTATGCCTTAACCCGCATTCAAAGCTGCATCTCTGCTGTCTCGAACCGCACCATCGATGATGACAAGGGCGATCCAGTAACTGGCCTTGTCCCAACTTACGCACCTCCAAAGTCATGGAATCGCGTCGTCGTGCGTATTTTTCCTTCGCTCCATGTGTTTTTATTGCTTAGCACTTGGCGAACGGTAGAACGGTGATTGCACTGTTTGCTCAATTATACCTGATCCCAACCAGGCGATGGATCATACATGGCACGATACCACTGCGCAGGATGACAGTCCTTCCTCCGTCAACGTGACCTTCACAGGTAATGCCCTATACCTATAAAGTTCGACCAACCCTTCCCAACACGTGTGTCCCCAGGGACCGCTATATATGTATTCGGCATTGTCCCCAACACCATTTCCATCTTCGGCGTGGCGGCCAATACCGTCAACCTGACGTTCACCCTCGATGGCGCAGTAGCGGGACCGGGCTACACCCACCTTCCGGACAATTCGAGTGGGATCGAGTACAACGTCCCCGTGTTTGTGGCGGAAGGGCTGCGCAACGTATCGCACACGCTAGTCGTGAGTACGGCGAGCAGCCCGTCCGTGTTCCTGTTTGACTACGCGATCTACACGTGAGTCAGACCGGCCATGGTCCCCTCCCGCCCGAGTGCGACTAAGATCCCGTGTGATAGATTTGACGACGGTATTACAGTTGACGCTCAGCCAACCACTGGGGGCGGAGAGTCCGGTGATCAGTCATCGACTGGGCGCAGCAAGTCGCACATAGCCGCGATTGTGGGAAGCATATGCGGCGTCGCGGTAGTAGCGGCCGTGCTCTCCGTGCTCGTCGTGTACCTAAAACGCAGGAAACGGCGGCGGAATGAATCTGGGACGGAGCCGGAGGCCCCAGTAATTGGCCCGTATTTCCCACTGGCACCTGAGATACGGGAGTTCGCTGGGCCAGACACATCGATAGTTTTACCACCATATACGCTACTGGACACGTCGAGCTCTGGATCTCGGACTCGGACTCCAGCTACTGGCATTCCGAGTCGCATGGATCGTAAACAGAGATAGTGGATTGGGATTGCACGCATGAAAATAGAGGCAGGGAATCCTTTGCAGGTTTGAAAAGATCTTCCGAGACCGTTCAAGTCTTTCGGTTTCGAACTGCCTTGGCCTTCGTCGACGTTGTGTTGGGAGCGCCAGCATGGTTTACATCCCGCACCGCATCAGGCTCGGAAACCAGTTTGCGGGGGTTGCATCCAGTGAAAATCAGCTAGGTTCCGTTTATTATGGATCCCGAGCGGCAAGCGCCTTCGAGACGACAATTCCCTTGACCGTTACTAGTAGTAGATCAGCGTAGTCAAGCGCCCGTTATCTGTAACCCAGAAGCGCCGTGAAACAGCACAAGTTTCTGGCCCCAACTGAATTTGGAATCCTAGATCCTGCATCTGGAATGGGAACGTCACAGTAGGTCCATGCAGGCGCCATCCGAGTCACCAGAGGTTTTGAAAATAAAAATAAAAATACAGACGCCCAGGATGATGTTCGGAAGCCAAGAGCAGGGCATATATATAGATTCGAGCTTTACTATACAGAGCCAGAGTTGCGCATGCGACAGATAGTGGAGCCAAGAGAAGGAGCCGGACCGCCCAAGGACACTGGACTCGGACCGCCACTAA
Source organism: Mycena leptocephala (assembly GCA_029378395.1). Lineage (NCBI taxonomy): Eukaryota > Fungi > Basidiomycota > Agaricomycetes > Agaricales > Mycenaceae > Mycena > Mycena leptocephala. The sequence goes on from JARJLF010000214.1 coordinate 202,576, forward strand.
GTATCGGCGACCTCGGTTGGATTTCGGGAGATCTCCATGCTCTTGAATATTTTGTGAATATTTTAGACCAGGGCAAGGCCTCGAATGCGATGTTCTAGGATAACCCCAGACCCAAGACAATTCCTATCGCCAAAAGACCCCGGACGATGGTGGTTGATGGAAGGAGAAAAGGGCGCAGCCCAATTTCAATTCTATTCTTATCCCAATTAGGCGACATGTTGATGATGTCCCTGTCTCCTCTCTCCGCTCACTCCTCCCCCACACCATGGCCGGAAAACAGGTCAGCCTACTCCTACTCCCACCCAATTAAAATGTAGTGTCACTTACACCCAAACTAGCTCGGAAAACTGAGACAGGTCGGTAACACCGCACGCGCCTAAAAAGCCGCCAAGCTAATCGGACCACTTTTTGCTTGATTTTTTGCGACGCAGTGGGCGGGCGAGGTCATTTCTTCGCGGGACAAGACGACTGTGTCAGACGAGTTCAAGGAGCTGGAGAAGGACGTTGAGCTGCGCAGGGACGGCGCGCAGAGGTGGGTTGTGCACTTGTGCGAGCGCTCGAGGTGTTTATCTGTTGGGCCAGGCTGTTCCTGGCGTCCGAGGCGTATCACCGGAACTTGGCCAAGAGGAAGGACAACGGCGTGCTGGACGATGGGGAGAAGCTCATGCCCGTCGACGCGCTCGGGATGGTCATGATCATCCACGGCGAGGAGTTTGGCGAGGACTCGCCGTTTGGTGTGTCCTCCTTCCGTTCTGCGATATATTTTGGACTAATGCTAATGGATGGGAAGGCAACTCCCTTGTGACCCTGGGCCGCGCACACTGCAAGGTCGCAACGCTCCAAGAAGCGTTTGCGCAATCTTTTCACGACAGCTTCATGGCGTCGCTCGTGCGCTTCGCAGACGATATCAAGGAATACGAGGCACTCCGCAAGAAGCTCGAGAGCAGACGGTGCGAATATCATCGCCCTAACGACACAGATTCTAATTCTACCTACACAGACTAAGTTTCGACGCCGCCACAGCCAAACACGAGAAGCTGAAGAACGGCAAGAAGGAGAAGGAGCGCAAGGACGCCGAGGAGGAGATGGCCCGTGCCAAGAGCCGCTAGTACGCCGGCCTCCCCCCTAACTGTATTTGAGCTGATGACGCGACTTTAGCGAAGAGACCGAAGAAGAGGTTGAGGCGCACATGCACGCCATCCAGGAGAATGAGATCGTGCAGCTGCGCGAGCTCACGAGCTTCCTCACCCTCGAGCTCAACTACGTCGAGCAGTACCTCGACGTCCTCAAGGATACGCGCGCGAATTGGCCGAGCGAGTGAGTACCACTAGTTTCCCGCCTTCCTTTCTGTTCGCTGATTCGCGTCCGCCCGAAGCTCGCATTCCACCAAGATGCACACGTTCCCCACACAGCAAAAGTCCGGCTCAGTGCGCTCGAAGAAGTCTGCGACGCCCTCGCGGTCGCGGCGCGCGTCGGAGAGCTCGGAGGACGAGGCGCCGTCGTCGCGCCCCGGCAGCCGCCCGCCCTCGCGCCCCACCTCCCGCGCGTCCGCGTCGCGCAAGCGCTCGGACAGCACGGGCACCGCCGGCGGGGACAAGGACAGGGACAAGCGGCGGCTGAGCGTCGCGGGGTGGGCGTCGAGCGCCGTGGGCTCCGTCACGGGGCGCGGGCGGAAGAGCAAGGATAAGGAGTTTGCGAGTCTGCATGATGAGGGGGAGCGGGATTCGGGGCAGGGGGATTCGGATAATAGCGGGGGGCTCGCGGGGAGTTTGGCGTCTATGACGAGGCGCGCGTCGTCGAAGGGGAAGGGCGGCGGTAGCAGCAGCAGCGGCCATGGGCATGGGCATGGCGGCAACAGCAACAGCAACAGCAATGGGAATGGGAACCAGACGACGCCGAAGCTCCCCTCGCGGATATTGAAGCCGCCGTCGCAGGTCCCGCGCAAGGTCGTGCGGGCGCTGTACGACTTTTCCGGCTCGTCGGACGAGCTGGCGTTCAAGACCGGGGACCAGATCGTCGTGCTCAGCGAGGTCCTCGACGGGTGGTGGATGGGCGAGCTCAACGGGAGGCAGGGGCTCTTTCCTACACCATACACCGAGGTTTTACCCGATAAGCCCCCGCTGCCGTCACGCACGGGGCGTAATCACCTAGGCCTGGAGGATAGCGACGACTCGAGGGACATGTACAACGACGACGACGACTCGGATGTCGACGAGCACTATGGGCGGCCCCCAATGGCCGCGGCGTCGCCGTTCTATAGCGGTGGGGTGGATGCGGACGCGGCGAGCATCGTGAGCAGCGTCGCGGAGGACGACGACGAGCGGAACTTGATGTCGGCATCATCCTCCTTTGCGCGCGCGCCGCCCGCGCCGCCCATCGCGCGTCGGTCGACGACGAGCGAGCTGCTGCATGGGGCAAGCAAGAAGGCGCCCCCGCCGCCGCCGCCGGCGCGTCGCGCGACGAACGGCGCGAGCGCGAGCCCGATGATACCCGAGCGCCGACCGCCGTCGCGCGGGGCGATGTCGTCCTCGTCGGGTTCAGGCTCACTTTCGCGCAGCACGGGTGCGGGGTCGGGATACGACCGCTCGCCGTTTGACAGTGCGACGGAGCTGACGACGTCGCCGACGGGCGTTGGGGCGAGCGAGAATGGGTGCACGGAGTTTAAGCAGAATCCGTTCAAGCCGAAGGGAATGTGCAGTAATTGCTTCGAGTTCCATGGATGAGTGCCTGATTTATCCGCGGGGATGTTCTTGCTTCACGTACGAGGTATACATACGTAGTATGGCGCGGCACGCGTTATTTATTTTAAGGATATTTACATTTTATTTGGAAACAATAGGGTTCTTGCTAGTTGAACCTTGTCGAACCTCGTACTCTTAGGTGCTCTGGTCCCTGGGCCTGGACGCCTAGACACCGGGTTTTGGTAGATCATTGTTACGTGAAGATTTTCTGGAAGTCTGGAACCAGGGATCGACGTCACGGTCAAATTTTGAATCCGCTCTGATGCCGCGCGGCGTTTCCATCGACGACCACCAATAACTACATAATACTGACCGAACCCAATTCTGGCTGTGCCTTTGCCCAGCCATGCCTCCAAATGTTACCCTCAACACACGGAAGATTGTCATTCTGGGCTCCCGGTCCGTCGGTGAGTCGGCGGGTTTTCTTCCCACACCCGTTGCATTGACCTCACGCGTCCCACAGGCAAATCCTCGCTCGTGAAGCAGTTCGTCGACGGCAACTTTTCGGAGGGGTACTACCCCACGATGGAGTCGACCGCGAGCAAGACCATCATGTACAATGGCACGGAGTACCCGTGCGAGATCATTGACACGGCGGGGCAGGTCAGCCTGCGCGCTCCCCTGCTTGGTATCTGAACAACGCCGACGCGCCGCCCCCCAGGACGAGTTCTCCCAGCTGAAATCGCAGCACGCGATAGGAATACATGGCTACGTATTAGTCTACTCGATCGCCTCGCGCGCATCGTTCAATATGATTCAAGTCATATACGACAAGATTTTGAATTATTCGGGGCTGGAGGAGATTGCGGCTATTGTTGTGGGGTCCAAGGCGGATTTGAATATGAGGTGCGTCTTCAGTCTTCGCTCTTGAATGTATAAATTGAACATTGTACTGCAGCCGTCAAGTCGACTCGAAGGACGGGCAGGAGCTCGCGCAGCGGAACAAGACCGCGTGGATCGAGGCGAGCGCGCTGAGGAACGAGAACGTCGGTGAGTTGCCTGGTTGCGGGATATGTGGAATACGCATATTCACCCGGCACCATGCGCGAATTTTTTATTACAGCCAAGGTCTTCGAGCTTTGTCTCGCCGAGATTGAGAAGGGGAGCGCGTACGGGAACGCCCCGCCGGCGCCGCGCGCGAGGGGCATGAGGTGTGTTATTATGTAGCTTGTGTTCCGTCGTGTAGGTTGTGTGCGCGATGCGTGGCGTAGGTGGCGCGGTGTGTAAGTTGTGCGCGTATGACGGCGCGGAGGATGTGTGTGGACGATATATGTGTATGTTGTGTATTTCACGGCACTGGTTCGAATTGATTGCTTGCTTTATGCTTTGCTTTATTTCCTTTGTTTTGTGTTTTTTTATGGGTGCATGCGCCGCAGGACAGGAAGCGCAGCCTGGAAATTTGAGGTTCTGGTTGGAACGTCTACGCGTACACCACTTCGAACGTCTACGCGTGTACAGCTTCGCTGCCCCGTCGACGCCACTCGGTCCGGGGTTCCTCATGCGTTCAAACTTTAAAAAGCCCCCGCACCCGAACGAACTTCTACGAATGAATACCAGGTAGCCCGACGGTCGACAGTCTATTAATACCTACCACGCTCCAGCATATCGCGCATCCTTCCTTCCACGAATATTTTGAACATTTGTACATGTGGCTGTGCCCCTGGTTCGAAAAGTTGAAAAATGTTCGCTTTGGGCAGAGGAAAGAGCCGGGATTTCTTGAGGAAGGGATTGTTCTTTGGTGCATATGTGCTGCGCCGTGTGGAGGTATTCAGCAAATCGTAAAGTATCCGACGGCGACTGCGACGAACCCGTCACGGTCAGATCTAGAGCTGATGGACATCGCGGCGAATCGACTGACGTGAGACTGAGCACTATCATCGACAGTCGTATGTTTCCCGCTCTGGCCTCTTTGGTACGTTCAACCTCGGATCGGGACTCGATTTAAATACCTAGCACGGCACGGGCGGGCAACGGGTTTCTCCTACCGGTAAGTGCGCTTCGCTCTGCATATTTTTAATGAGGATTTCGCGACAGCTGAAAACGATGGCTGAGTGATCCGCTAGCGCCGGTCCTTGTTCGGACACGGGTTTGTTTTGTTGTTTTGTCATTACAGTACTTCTGTAGCATACTCAGGACGACTCTATAAAATACGATTAAAGTAAGGCGCTCACAGAGCTTCACAGAGGCACAGAGGGCTAAAGTTGTTATTTTCTGTAAGCCCGCTGAATTTGGTCGTTTTGAACATGTAGCCGTGCTGGTTGAAAAAAAACTTCCATCAGCAAAATCTCGAGTTCTAAAAAGCTAAAGTATCATGAATCGAGGATGTGATGCATTAACCATTACTGAGCTTGGGTTTCTAGTGCCTAGCACCTCGTTAACGTTCCTCTCGGACCTTGAGCCCGATATAGAGGAACCCCAGCCAAAAATATTCGATGTTCAAAAGAAAAGGGATCAATACGATTCGTGTCAATGGGGTGGTTGAGAACATGAGGGGGCTTCGCAGTCAAACGCATAGCTGTCTCTAGCACATATGTAAATTGAGAACATGAAAGCACTTTCCGCTGCCCATTGTTGAACTCCGACTTCGCAAGCATCGGAGATTAATACAAATCCGCTTGGACTTTTCTGAAGGCAACTCTTGAGAAGGACAAAAAAAATCCCTCCAACGAAGGCGACCAGAGTCGAGTAGTCTGTAGTTTACCGGCCACTGGTAGGGTTGTTACATAATCTGCGGATTTGAATTTGTTCCCACGGCCCTTCTACGCTTGTAGCGACTCCCCTCGCTAGATTAAAGAGGAAGTGCATTAGAATAGCATTATAAAGTAAAAGGAGCCCTTACAACATATATTCTTTGACCATTTCCATGCAAATCGCTTCCCTGCCTCTTCGGGTAGCGGCCCGATGCCGACCCATCAAATTTCAGCATCGTTGCTCTTCTACTACTCTGACATTGAACTTTGGCTGGAGAAGTTATTGATTTTGGGTTACTACACGTCGATACCCACGAATCTAATCGAAATCCGCGTTGCACGAGGCATTTTGAGAACCGAAAATTTTGAGATTACATAACAAGGTCGGGTACCGATCAAAGATCAAAGGGAATCAACAGACTACAACAAAGCACAGGTACGAGCACTTTTTTGTTGTAGCATCTGTTTATAAGAGACTAAGAGTGGAGGAGTGCACATAATAATTTCGACCCTCAGTATGTTCCAACTCTTTTGGTGATACTTCCATACTACTTTCAGACTTCCATCATGCTTCTCAGTCACGATGAGGGTGATTGCCATAAAATTACTGTGACATCTTTTTTTTAAAAAATCTGTGGGTCAGGAAAATGGTTCTGCTGTTTGAAAAGCCCCAAACTCAAATTTTCAGCGTCTGTTGGAAAATGACGGTTTACACTGCCAGAAATGGCCAAAGAGTGTTGCCTTTTTCCGCAACGGTCACTGTCACGAGGCTTCCCGTTGCCTCAGAAAAAAGCAATGGAAATGTCATGGTGGACTTGCATGCTTCAGTACAGGGAGGTACAGTATCTGTCTTTGTCAACAGTATCAGGGCCTAATTTGAGAAACTCTGAAAGGTCTAATTATTAACTTAACGGACAGACACCTGCTTTTAAAAAATGTCCGAAATCATAGCTCAGAAATTCAACCTTGCTTATTTTTCGAGGTTTCTTGACATCAGTATAGGTCTGTTCTACTTGCTCAACTTGGAGCTGACTTGGAGTCACTTGAGGCGGCCTTTGTAGTGTCATGCTTTGGCATTTCACGAACCTTTTCAACTTTTCATGGCGGGTTTATTCCAAACGCTGTGAGCCATCACTTTGTGATCGCTCTGGAACGGCACGTACAAAGCGGAAACAGGTGGATCACCGAAAGCAACAAAGAACAAGTGTTCATTTCCAACCCCGCACGTAACTGCAACACATCATACAGCAAGCCTCTACAAAACACATTTCCGACCACACCACCTTTTCCGACCCCGCACGTAACTGCAACACAAAACACAGCAAGCCTTTCTACAAAACACACATCCGATCATACTAGGCCCACGCATGCATTCATAATTAAGGAGCGGAGCTGCACGCGTCTGACAGACGGAAATCCCACGTCCAATCACACTAGGCCCACACACGTATTCATAATTAAGGAGCGGAGCTGCATGCGTCCGACAGACAGAAATCCCACATACAATGAGAAGTGGCGCAATGGAAACAGAATAGGGACCAGGAGCAGAGCTGCACACGTCTGACAGACGGAAATCCCACGTACAACAACACACATCTGATCACACTAGGCCCACACACGTATTCATAATTAAGGAGCAGAGCTGCACATGTCCGATGGACAGAAATCCCACATACAACGAGAAGCGGTGCAATGGAAACAGAATAGGGACCAGGAGCGGGACTTGTGCACCCCGTTTGCACTGCGCAAACACCAACTTCGCGCCCCTCCAGCTTCTGTGCTCGCCGACTTTGCACTAGCAACACCCGACTAGACGTGCCTCTGCCTCGTGCTTCCCCCCTGCCTCGCGCTTCCCCTCCACCTTGCCTCCCCTCTGCTTTGCCTCCCTTGGCTCCGCCTGCTCAACTCGCCTCGCCGGCAAGGCCGAGCCAGGCGCCGAACATGATACAAGTCAAGTAGGGTATGATTATGGAGCTGGCGGAGCGGCCTTCAAGAAGGAACAGGTCACACAAGTCAAGAAGGGTATGATTATGGAGCTTGCAGAGTGGCATTCAAGAAGGAATAGGACAATCAAGTCGGGGAGGGTAGAAATAAGACGAGGAGGAGAACAAGATCAAGAAGGAACGGGTCAACCAAGACAAGATCTAAGAACAGAAGACTCACACACAGGTTCTGGAATATAGAACTGAGAGCAGAAGTTGTTCCCGACTAGAGGAGCATGCGTTCAATGAGCGGAAAACTCACGCACAGGTTTCTGGAAGGCAGATATGGGAGTGGAATCATCTCCGACTGAAGGAGCATGCGCTCAACAAGTGGAAAACCCACGCACAGGTTTCTGGAATGCAGATATGGGAGCGGAAATCATCTCTGACTGAAGGAGCACGCGTTCGGCGAGCGGAAAACTCATGCACAGCCTCCAGGAATGCAGAATTGAGAGCGGAAAACTAAAGCACCATGTGTTCACCGAGTGGATATCCCACGCACAGCACAGGAATGGAGCGGGAACTTTGTTCGAGTCACAAAGATGGACGGAACCAGTCAAAGGAGCATGTGGCGACCCCAATTCAGGGAACAGGATGCGATGAGTTGGAGAAGAACCAGAGGAACATGTAGAAGGTGGTGCTAGACAGCCAGTTTTCTATAAATACGAGATGCTGCTACGAATAAAGACATCTAATTTTCCCATCTAAAACTACCAACACATCTTAAGTGATACGCAAGTACCACTCCCCAGGGTACGCCGACTACGAAAACAAGGTCTCCAGGGCTGCACCTGGCAGAACATCGACCCGCTGCCCTTGGATTGTCTGCCACTGTATAGACCGCTCAACATAACAGTGTCTCGAGCACCACACCAGTCACCGCTCGAGTTGTATACCTCCCCGACTGCTCACATCGAACGGAACGGGTATCGACCTTCATCACAGCTCTCGGGGGGCCGACTCCACTCGTTAGAGCTTGCGAACGGAAAGAAGAAGACAATTTGTAGAGAGTTTAGTAGGGAATGGACTTGGAAAGAACGGAACAGCAGACAGGAGTGGAGTCGTTGAAAACAAGTTTAGGGCCTCCCAGCACACAAAGCACCCTAGAAGAGGTCGGAGGACCAAGGGTAACTGTATACAAAAGAACCAAGAACGGCCCCATAGTGTTTATAACAACAAAAACCGCATCGCATCTGAACAGTCGTCCACTCCTCTACGGGATTGTAGAACGGGTCGTGTTACAAAATTCAGGGAAGGCTAGACTTTTGGGCGGATTCTCCTCCGTACTTTAGAATAGCGAACCGTACAACCAGATATTCTCTGGGGCGTATCAAAACCCTCTAAATAAACCACACACATTTTACTGCTATCACAGTCTCCCGCAGCGACACCATTATCTCCCCCAAGGATGAACACTCTCTACCTGCCCATACCACCACCACCTATTGGCACCTAGCAGAGGTGCAGTCAACATCACAACACCAATCAGGTTATTCCATAAACCCAACCCACATTCCACCGGGTTATTCCACAACTTCCACGCATGGTCTACACAAAAAACGCGAGGGCGGATTACTTCAGCAACGCTGATTGGGTTATTCAATAACCCGTGTTTCCAGCCATTAGATAACATATAGGGATGGAACCCCCCTTAACCTGCAAAATGTATAGGGACACACCCCTGGGTCCTGATCAATGACCCTGCACATTCAAACACACCCTATGTGTTATAATTCCGATCGATCAACTCCTAGATAGATATAGTATATAAACTCTGTAGAATCTCATGTACTGTAAATTCTACGTCGTCTAAAATCAAGTCTACCTTGGCCTGATAAAGATGCAGCATCTTCTCACCACTACCCTGTCTTATCCCCTGCTATACATTCTCTTCTCCTCGAGTCTGGTGTCTAGGTGGTTACCATACTGCCTTTGGATTGTTTACGATCCCCCCCACCATCAATATAAGCCAACTACCTCCTCCTGACGACGAGGTTATTCAATGCTATCTCTTAGTGGGGTATTGTGCTACATTCTAACCGGGTTATTCAACTATCATCCTGGCCGGGTTATTCCCTGTCACCCAATGTCTAGCCAACTTAGGGCTTGTCTTGACACATAGGTAGATAGTTAAATTGGGTTATAAACAGCCTCGACTTCTTTTGACTCTGAAGTTGGATGGAGTCACACCAAGTGACTCAACTTGACACCACTCAAGTCAGGTTGGAGTTGGGAGTCACGGCAACAATGGTATTTTGTAAGTGGAACAGAAGATTTGTAGAACCTACTGTAATGGATTCTCCAAAAGCTGAGGCACAAGCTCAGAGAGCAACTTAATCTCAAGCTCAGCGCCCATATGTATGCAAATTCAACTTCTCCCCCATGACAAAAATGCAGTTGCGAGGTAAAAATATTGTGTGAATGACATCTGACTACCAAAAAGAAAATTTGTAGATCCTTATATCCAGTCCTCTCATCTATACTTTTTTGTCATACAGGTATACCAGGCATAATAACCTAAAGTCATTGGATCCATTGCAGGAGGAAGACAAATATTTAACTTGAATATTAAGGCCCTTGGGCACCCCTGGTACCTCTTCCTATACCAGGGATTGAATTCAGGCTACTCTTTTTAATCTATTGATTTACCCCAGATTCAGGAGGGTCAAAGGATAATTAAGGCAGATTCAGAAAATAAAACCTATGGCTCAAGTTCACTTGGTTGACGCAAACATGTTGACCGAGCTCACATTGAGCCATGGATATTGGAGTTCATGAACACAGACCCTCAATGTAAATTATTGTAGAGCCAGATTCACAAAATAGAGAGATACAGGCTCAGGTCTACTTATTCAATGCAAACACGTCTACCGAGCTCATTATGAGTGTTGATGGCAGTATACAGGATAATACATTGTACCCGAGATGAGTCGATGTTCTGGGAAAGCTGGAGTACATCCAGGGGGCATGCAGGGATAGCTTCACTAACCCTCCTTCTGGCACTAAATAACGGCTGACTTGGCCTCTGTTTCATCGGCCACTCGAGCAGCTGTCCATCTAATTTTGGTACATAAAATGAATATTTGCAACAAGAATGGTATAGTGAACTCATACCATGCCAGTAGTCACAAGAGCCAGCGTGCTAAACCCCGTGCTGTGGGGTCTGGTGATGCAAGTATTTCCCAGATGTGATGGAAAACAGGTGAAGCCACCACCACTTGTGCTTCGCCCTCCGAGACCAAAATTCTCTTGGCCAACTCCTCCAGAATAGCGGCCTTTGTTGCCCATGAGATGTAATCCCACCTACAGCATTATGGTCTCATCAGCAAGCTCAGCCATGATTTTGGTGAACACGTACAGAAGATATGATGAGTAAGTCTCCAATGTTGCCGTCGAAAGCTGGTTGCTTCCGCTCTTTTTGATGATTTGCAATGCCTGAAGGTGATATGTCAACTTCATCAGTGGTTTTGTTTGGGTCCTGTACCTTGGCATTGACCATGGCCTGTGCACCCACCAACCAATGAGCAATCTGAGCTGATGTGTGTGTGGCCGCCAAATCCGCTCAATTATCTTGGTCCCTGATTTACAAAAATGAAATTTGCAACAAAAGATGGATACCACACCCAAACTCACTGCAGGAGAGCCACAAGTTGCTCACAGCCTCTTGCCTCCAAGATGGATGGTATAGCAAACTCATACCATGCCAGTAGTCCCAAAAGCCAGCACACCAAACCCTGTGCTACAGTGTCTGGCAGTGCAAGTATTTCCCAGATGTGATGGAAAACAGGTGAATCCACCACCGCTCGGGCCTCGTCCTCGGATGCGAAAATTCTGTTAGCCAATTCCTCTAAAATAGCAGCCTTCGTGGTCCACGAGACATAATCCCATCTACTTTATAGTCACATCGAGCTCAGCAATGGACTTGAGTGCACACATACGGAAAATATGACGAGTATATCTCCAGCTTTGTCGTCGAAAGTGGGCTGCCTTGATTCTTTCCGATGAATTCCAATGCTTGGCGATGATACATGAATTTCATCAGCGGCTTTGCCACGGCATGAAGATTGATCGTCGGGCCCTTGAGCAACGGATTGCTATCGGACCACCAACTAAACACACTTGTGCGGGTGTCCTGTCGAGTCAAGGGCGGCATGAGGGAAAGGTGAGGGCTATTGAGCCGTGTGACCTCGAGAACTTCAATTTCGGCTACGTGTGCACTCATGATCATTAAACTGACACCTGTGGGAAGCGACAGCGGGCCAATAGAAAGGCTTCTTTGAACAGCCCTAAGTATCCTGTACCTAAATCCCGTCTCAAAACGTCGTGCGCATTGTAAGGGACTGCAATGCAGGGATTCCGACTGAATACCTCATTTCGGTGCAGTTGTTATGCATGTCCTTTCTTTTATATTTTGTCGGCATACCAGCCAGCCTCAGGCATAATAATTTAGACGTTGGATGCATTGCAGGAGGAAGGCGGACTGCGCAGTAGCTCCAAATAATGGGATTCGTTTAATTCAGTCTGGATCCAAGTTTCAGCTCAAGTTGAACAAAATATTTCAAATTTGTTCGGCGGAGTTAACGACGTCGTCTACGGGCGTTGGGGCGAGCGAGAATGGGTGCACGGAGTTTAGGCAGAATCCGTTCAAGCCGAAGGGAATGTGCAGTAATTGCTTCGAGTTCGATGGATGAGTGCCTGATTTATCCGCGGGGATGTCTTGTTTGGCGTACGAGTATACATAAGGGTTAGCCCTTTTTCGCGCCCTTTTTCGCACCCCTTTTCGCCCTTTTTGCCTGGTTTTTTCCCCCCCTTTTTCAATTAGAAGTACAAAAAGGGTAGAAGACCAACAGAAACGGGGTCCTACCTGCAATTCTACGAGAAACGGGGAAAAAAGGGCACGAAAAAGGGAACCAAAAAGGGCTACTGTGAAACCCCTGGCTGGAGCTCCCTTTTTCCACCCTTTTTCGCGCCCTTTTTGGCTCCCTTTCTCTATTGCATGCGGCCTGGGTGCCCATATTGTTCTTCAAATGTCACATACCACCTCAAATGTTCAAAAAGGACTGGGGTAAATTTTTCTGGATTTTATAGTCCATTATCTGCCAGGCATGAAAAAGGGTACAAAAAGGGGAGTGAAAAGGGAGTGAAAAGGGCGACTGTGATCAACCCTATAGTATGGCGCGGCACGCGTATTTATTCTAAGGATATTTACATTTTATTTGGAAACATAGGATTCTTGCTAGTTGAACCTTGTCCAACCTTGTACTCTTAGGTGCTCTGGTTCCTGGGCCTGGACGGCGCCTGGTTTTGGTAGATCATTGTTACGTGAAGATTTTCTGGAAGTCTGGAACCAAGGATCGACGTCACGGTCAAATTTTGAATCCGCTCTGATGCCGCGGCGTTTCCATCCACGACCACCCTCAACACAAGGAAGATTGTCATTCTGGGCTCCCGGTCCGTCGGTGAGTCGGCGGATTTTCTTCCCACACACACCCATTACTTGAGCTTGACCTCATGCGCGAGCGCCTCTCAGGCAAATCCTCGCTCGTGAAGCAGTTCGTCGGCAACTTTTTCGGAGGGGTATTACCCCACGATGGAGTCGACCGCGAGCAAGACCATCATGTACAATGGCACGGAGTACCCGTGCGAGATCATTGACACGGCGGGGCAGGTCAGCCTGCGCGCTCCCCTGCTTGGTATTTGAACAACAAACTCACCCCCCGACGCGCCGCCCCCCCTCCCAGGACGAGTTCTCTCAGCTGAAATCGCAGCACGCGATAGGAATACATGGCTACGTATTAGTCTACTCGATCGCCTCGCGCGCATCGTTCAATATGATTTAAGTCATATATGACAAGATCTTGAATTATTTGGGGCTTGAGGAGATTGCTGCTATTGTTGTGGAGTCGAAGGCGGATTTGAATATGAGGTGAGTACGTCTTCTTTCCCCCCAACCAAATTTATACATTGAATCAACCTACTGCACAGCCGTCAAGTCGACTCGAAGGACGGGCAGGAGCTCGCGCAGCGGAACAAGACCGCGTGGATCGAGGCGAGCGCGCTGAGGAACGAGAACGTCGGTGAGTAAGCGTGCGTGCGCTTTGCCTGTTCTGCCCTCGCCGCTTGTGCGCACGTGCGCTTGCTCGTTTGCGTGCAGCATATTTATCCACCCATGCGCGATTTTTTAGTTTTTTAATCTTGTTTTTTATTACAGCCAAGGTCTTCGAGCTTTGTCTCGCCGAGATTGAGAAGGGGAACGCGTATGGGAACGCCCCGCCGGCACTGCGTCCGCGGCGCTGGGGGTGTGCTGTCATGTAGGTTGTAGGTGGTGTGCACGGTGTGGTGTGTCGTGTAGGTTGTACGCGTCGTGTGGTTTGTGTAGGTTATGTGTGTGGACGATATATGTGTATGTTGTGTATTTCACACTGGTTCGAATTGATTGCTTGCTTTACGCTTTGCTTTATTTCCTTTGTTTTGTACTTTTTTTCTTTATGGGGGCATGCGCCGCAGGACAGGAAGAAGCGTAGCCTGGAAATTTGAGGTTCTGGTTGGAACGTCTACGCGTGCACAGCTTCGAACGCTGCCAACGTCGACGCCACTCGGTCCGGGGGTTCCTCATGCGTTCAAACTTTAAAAAGCCCCCGCACCCGAACGAACTTCTACAAATATATGCCAGGTAGCCCGACGGTCGACAGTCCACCTGTCGACCACGGCTACGGTATATCGCGCATCCTTCCTTTCACGAATATTTTGAACATTTGCACATGTGGTTGTGCTCCTGGTTCGAAAAGTTGAAAAAGGTTCGCTTTGGGCAGAGGAAAGAGCGGGGATTTCTTGAGGAAGGGGATTGTTCTTTGGTCCAGATGTGCTGCGCCGTGTGGAGGTATTCAGCAAATCGTAAAATATCCGACGGCGACTGCGACGAACCCGTCAAATCTAGAGCTGATGGACATCGCGGCGAATCGACTGACGTGAGACTGAGCACTGTCATCGACAGTCGTATGTTTCCCGCTCTGGCCTCTTCGGTACGTTCAACCTCGGATCGGGACTCGATTTATATACCTAGCACGGCACGGGTGGGCGACGGGTTTCTCCTACCGGTAAGTGCGCTTCGCTCTGCATATTTTTAATGATTTCGCGACAGCTGAAAACGATGGCTGAGTGATCCGCTAGCGCCAGTTAGTGCTGTGGGCAGAACTATTTTGGGGCTATTTTGCCAGGCAGAATGGCAGAATGGCAGGGCAAAATTCGGCAGAACTCGGCAGAACTGGCAAAATGAATTCGTGTATTTTCATGATAGGTACAGTAATGCGACAATATTTTCTACACCAGCATCAGCATCGAGTCTTCGATGCTCAAAGCTCCTGTAGTACTATCTCACAACATTAACATTATCTTTGTTTGCAATCATGGGTTTAATACACCCCAGTTTACCCAAATCTACGGGCTCGGCATTGATAATCAATCCCAATGTGATAGTAGCTGGCTACCCAAGCTTCCTCCACCGTCTCCACAATATTTGCAGTTCCACAAATAGCAGTTGGGCCTTTCCACTCATGCGTGAAATGGTTTGTGGCAAATTAGGCTCTGGGACATAGACTCGTTACCAGTCTGCCACGGCAATTCTTTAGTGCAAGCACTATGCCGTAGGCAGACTGGTACAACTCGGGACATGCCAAAGGGCTGAGCCCGGAGTTTGAAATTCTGGGTGGCGCCGATGACGGCAGATGACGTCGGTCCGAAAGTAAGTTTCTCGATTAAAACTGGCTCTCCGGCACAGACTCTCTGGAGGTAAAATAAAAAATCTGAAAAGACAGAAGTGTAGCTATGAGCCTTACATCCCTACCCCTCCTTTGAACTGAAAAGAAATAATTAAATTTGATGCCATAACGATGGAAATGGAAAATTTCAAACTCCGCGCTCAGCCCTTTTAACACTCCCGAGTTGTACCAGTCTGCCTACGGCATAGTGCTTGCACTAAGTGTTGCCGTAGCAGGCAGACTGGTTACGAGTCTATCTGGGACAGCCAATCAAGGACATGGAAGTTGAGCTGGGGACAAGCAGGAATAGCAGTTTAGGCAGTTTACAATGCCACTCAGGCTTCAGTAGTGGCACACATTACTGCATGAGTATATTCCCTCAAACTGATGTGTGAACAATGAGAATCAGCACATCAATCCTCACTACCTGACTGTGTCACTATCCAGACCCAGCAAGGTTCTGCCAGATTCTGCCATCCTCAGGTCAATTTCGCCGTTCTGCCTGCCATTTTGCCATTTTGCCAGGCGGACTGGCAGACTTCTGCCAACAGCACTATTTCATGTTCTCAATTTACATATGTGCTAGAGACGGTTATGCGTTTGACTACGAAGCCCCCTCATGTCCTCAACCACCCCATTCACTGCGTTGAGACCCTCTGTAGTCAGAGTCTGACTCCATTCACGGAGCTCGGACTACCTGTGACCTACGTCTGACTACAGCCGTAGTCAGACGCAGTAGTCGAAGGGTTTGACGCCGTTCACGGAGCTCGGCTTACAGCACGTAGTCAGGCTGTGCCTATATCTGACTACTTTGTCCAACCTCTGCCTACCCCGCGTAGGCACAGCTTGGGTAGCCAGCTACTATCACATTGGGATTGATTATCAATGCCGAGCCCGTAGATTTGGGTAAACTGGGGTGTATTAAACCCATGATTGCAAACAAAGATAATGTTAATGTTGTGAGATAGTACTACAGGAGCTTTGAGCATCGAAGACTCGATGCTGATGCTGGTGTAGAAAATATTGTCGCATTACTGTACCTATCATGAAAATACACGAATTCATTTTGCCAGTTCTGCCGAGTTCTGCCGAATTTTGCCCTGCCATTCTGCCATTCTGCCTGCCCCAAAATAGTTCTGCCAACAGCACTAACATGAAAGCACTTTCCACCACCCATTTTCGAACTCCGACTTCGCAAGCATCGGATATTAATACAAATCCACTTTGGACTTTTCTGAAGGCAACTCTTGAGAAGGACAAAAAGAAATCCCTCGAGCGAAGGCGACCAGAGTCGAGTGCACATAATAATTTCGACCCTCAGGAAGTACTCTTTTGGTGATACTTCCATACTACTTTCAGACTTCCAATGCATCATGCTTCTCAGTCGGTCTCCACGGGGTATTAAGCCCTTTTGGGTGATCTGCGTGGCGCGTCAGTGGCGGTGCAAACAATCACGGGCCCGCGTCTTTATTCAACTTAAAAATATTGTGCTCTCAGTCTCCCCAAAACTCTCGAATAGAGTTTTTGCGTGTTGCTCCGAACTTTGCGGACTGCACCTTTGATTTAAATGCAGCGGTCAACGGCACCAGCATCCCCACACCATCATGGAAATCCAGTTCTTCGGAATCCCAATCTCCGTTCCTGAAGTTTGAAAAAATGCCCGCTCTACTCTCAATATTCAAGACGGCATTATCTAATCTCACATATCTTTCAGAGCCTACCTTGGAAACGCTCGCTTCCCTATTACAACGGACGTTTTCGGGCTCTTTTTGCATCACCGCTCCGAAGACTGCGAAGTATAACGACCAGCTCTTGTTCACAGCTGGCCGAATGCTTCCGTCCTCCGACTAACATTCGTCTCAACTTCCACGGAATCAACACGGAACCTCCTCTTTTTGAGTTCCCTTTTTAATACTAATGCTTTCCGAGTCAATATTAATGAAATGGCCGCCACCTTCGAACAATCCCGCTGAAACGCCTCGAAATAAAGGACGGCATTTTGGCTGGCCTCGGGCCGTTCCTTTGCGAAGCAGAACTGGTGTTTTCCAGGCCAAACGATTGTGAAGCCCCAACGAATTTGCATTACATTATATTATTCCTCCCATTGAATTGTGTACAGAATCCGTCTTTCCAGCCAGCGTTGTGCTCCCCTAATGACAGAGGTCATGATCGTAGTTCATAAAAGCTTCCTCACAGGCCAGATTATCTCCGGCAGCGGGACTTAAGGTCTCTAGCATGTATTTTATGCGGTCAAATATCTTCAGAATTTTATAAGATCCAAGTGGAAAGTTTGACGTCCCGAGAGTGGGACATCAACAAAGTGTCACAAAATTTGACTTTCGATTTATTAGGGTCGTTCACAGTTCCCTTTTTCCTGCCCTTTTTCTCCCCCTTTTTTCGGGCTTTTTGTGGTTCCCGCCGTTTTTCACCGGATTTTTTTACCCTTTTCAATTCTGATATGTAAAAAGTGTTAAAAAGGGAAAAAACGAACTTCCCAGCTGAGAAACTGAAAGAAATCCATCGAAAAAGGGAGTGAAAAAGGGCAGGAAAAAGTGAACTGTGAAACCCCCCATTGTTTGGGCTATAAGGCGCAGACTGGCACAAGATTTCATGTAACTATGAGACATGACTGTATACAGTTTCATATTTTCCTAAGAAAAAAGATGAAGAAATGGGTCCGCCATCCGCAAAAGTACCACATCAATGATCAGGGTGCACTGTCATTAGGCCCATGATAGTACCAGCCAGCCTTGTACCGCGCAACATTGTCTATGACTGCGCATAGATCTTGATCTGGATTTTTATATGTTATTAGTTGCCACCAGCGAAGCTCCTCAAATGCCTCTGTGTTTGCAAGTGTTACGACACCTTCGGGCCATTCACTAATTGCACGGAGGGCACGGATCGCATTCCGGGAGAGTACGCTCCAGGTGGGGCGGCTGGAACCCGGGTTTTCAACGTCTGATTCCTGCAGGATATGATCCAATGATTCACTGCGAGCAGAACAGTTCGGACTGACCGCGAGAGGATCACAAGCTGCTTCGAGAGAGCTAAGAGATTCAACTTCAAAATGGCTGACGCAGTGAGGTCGTGGCCAGCTAGTTTTGCGACGAGCCAGCATGTTCCTTCTGTGACCTCCGAGCTCTGCGATTTGAGTAATTTCGAAATGTGGTGCTGCACCTTTGCATCAACCATTGCCAGTGCTCCCTCCAACCAATGCGCAACACATATGGTCGGAACAACAGCTCGATTATCTGGGTCGCTGATTTACAATAAAATAAAAATGTGTGTCAAAAAAAGATGTACCACACTCACTCCAGGAGAGCCACAAGTCGCTCACAGGTTCCCATCTCCAAGATGGGTGGTATGGCAAATTTGTACCATGCCAGACCAGTTAATAGCCAGCATGAAGACCGCCGTGCTACAGGGTCTGGCGACTCAAGTATTTCCCCGATGTAATTGAGAACAGGTGAATCCACCACTGCTCGCGCGTCGACCTCGGATTCCAATTTCCGTTCCAACTCCCTCAGAATGGCGGTCTTGGTCCCCCACGAGACGTAATCCCGTCTAGAGCATTATCATCCCATTTGCCAACTTTGAAAGTACTCATGCAATGGGACCTACGGAAAATACGACGTGTATATCTCCAACGTCGTCGAAAGTGGGCTGCCTTCATTCTTTCCGATGAATTCCAATGTCTGGCGGTGATACATCAACTTCATCAGTGGCTTTGCTGCTGCATAAAGGTTGATCGTTGGACTGTCCCGCAGCAACCAATTGCTATCGGACCACCAACTAAACACCCTTGTGCGGGTGTCCTGTCGAGTCAAGGGTGGCATAGAGGAAAGGTGTAAGATGGAGGGCTGTAGAGCTGTGTAACCTCGAACTATTTTGGCTGCTGTGCAAATGCGCATGCGATGCTTGCGTGCTCATGATCATTTGCTAATTTCGAGCTGACACCCGTGGGATGCAGGCCCATAGAAAGCCTTCTTTAAACAGCCCTTGTATCCTTTACACAAACCCACCTCAAAATGTCGCGCACACCGTGAACGCGACCGAGGGACTGCAATGCAGGGATTCCGATTGAATAACTCATTTGGTGCAGTTAAAAAATTCAACCATCTATCCGTTTGCACCAGAATGGGGCCCATCCATTTTAATAGTAGCCTCCCATTTTTTTATATTGTTCTGTACCATTTTCCCTTGCCAATCTCACCAATTTGAACATAAACATATGGTCGGACCGACGTGCCGTGTTGAATTTTCGAATGTTCAACTTGAATTGCTGGGTCAGACTGGTCAGGATCAGGTTTCTGTGCTGTTTCAAAGTGCTACTTCACAAATTTAGTTCTATATCTGCCCGCTCTTTAAGTGGACAGGTACCGGCCCTGTCCTACCCAAGTTTGGTTCAACTTGAACAACCTGATTAAAATTTGCTCAGCGCGGTTCTGAATTTGGCGACGGTATTACGTCCGGCTTGGATATTTCTGGCGCGGGACTGGTGTTATCGTATTCAAACGATTGCGAAACCGCAATGAATTTGCATTACATATAAGTATTATCCCTCCAAAAAAATTCAATTCAATCGTGTACAGAATCTGTCTTTCCTGCCTTGTACCGAGCAACATTGGCTAGGATTGCGCGTATTTCAGATCGATTGAAACCAGAATCTTCCGGGGCTACTAGTTGCTGAAGCTCTTCAAATATGTCTGTGTCTGCAAGTGCTGCAACACCTTCGGGCCATTCACTAATTCCGTGGAGCGCCTGGAGCGCCCTGTCAGCGTACCAGGAGAGCCTCCTGGAAAGCGGGGTTCAAAGTTCGGTTTCCTGCAGGATATGATCCAATGACTCACCGTGAGAGGAGCATGAGCTGCTTCGAGACATTCAAGAGATTCAACCTCAAAATAGCCGGCAATGTAAGGTTGTGGCCAAAGAGCTCTGCCACGAGCCGGCAGGTCCATCCCGCGACCTCTGAGCTCTGTGATTTAAGTAATTTCAAGATGTGGTCCAGCACATTTGCATCGACCATAGCCTGTGCTCCCTCCAACGATTGCGCAATCACAGCTAACGCGTGCGCGGCCCGAAAGACAACCATATTGTCTCGGTCGCTGATTTATACATAATGAAAATTTGTGTCAAGGAGAGAAAAAAAGAAGATAAACTCACTTCAGGAGAGCCACAAGTTGTTCACAGCCCCCCATCTCTAATATGAGTGATATGGCGAACTCATACCGTGTCAGTAGTCCCAATAACCTGCATGCCAATCCCCGTTCTACGGGGTCTGGCGATGCAAGCATTTGCCAGATGTGGCGGAAAACAGGTGAATGCACCACCGCTTGCGCTTCGCCCTCGGATATAAAAGATCTGATGGCTAACGCCTGTAGAATAGCGATCTTGGTCGCACACGAGACATAATCCCAGCTAAAGCATTATAGTCACATCAAGCTCAGCAATGGACTTGAGTACACACGGAAAATGCGAGGAGTATATCTCCAGCTTTATCCCCGAAAGTGGGCTGGCTTGATTCTCTCTGATTAAGTCCAATGCCTGGCGGTGATACATCAACTTCATCAGTGGCTTTGCTGGGGTTCCACACCTTGGCATTGACTAAGCCCTGCATGCCCAGCGACCAACGTGCAAACTGAGCTGCTTTGTGCATGGTCAACAAACCTGCTCGATTATCTGGGTCACTGATTTATGTGAATGAAATTTTGCAACAAAAAATGGATACCACAGCCAAACTCACTGCAGAAAAGCCACAAGCTGCTCACAGCCTTTTGTCTCCAAGATGGATGGTATAGCGAACTCATATGATGCCAGTAGTCCCAAGAGCCAGCATGCCGAACTCTGTGCCATGGGGTCTGGTGATGCAAGTATTTCGCAGATGCGGTGGAAAACAGGTGAATCCACCACTGCTCGTGCTTCGCCTTCGGATACAAAAATTTTGTTGGCCAACTCCTGTAGGATAGCAGCCTTCGTCGCCCACGAGACATAATCCCATCTACAGCATTATAGTCACATCGAGCGCAGCTATGGACTTATGCACACGTACAGAAAATACGACGAGTATATCTCCAGCTTTTTTGTCGAAAGTGGGCTGCCTTTGTTCTCTCTGATGAATTTCAACACCTGGCAATGATAGCATCAGCCTCATCAGTGGCTTTTCTGGGGGCTCAGTGTCCCACACCTTGGTGTTTACTATGCCCTGTGCACCCACTGACCAACACGCAAACTGAGCTGCTTCTTGTGTGGCCGACAAATATGCTTGATTATCTGGGTCACTGATTTACATAAATGAAGTTTGTGGCAAAAAAATGAGCCAAACTCACCGCATGAGAGCCATAAGTTGTTCACAGCCTCTTGTCTCCAAGATGGATGGTATAACAAACTCATACCATGCCAGTAGTCCCAGGAGCCAGCCCACCAAACACTGTGCTACATGGCTTGGCAATGCAAGTATCTCCCAGATGTGATGGAAAACAGGTGAATCCGCCACTGCTCGTGCTTCGCCCTCGGAAAAAAAAATTCTGTTGGCCAACTCCTGTAGAATGGCGGCCTTTGTCACCCATGAGACATAATCCCATCTACAGCATTATAGTCACATCGAGCTCAGCAATAAACTTGAGTGAACACGTACAAAAAATATGATGAGTATATCTCCAACATCGTCGCCGAAAGTGGGCTGCCTTTGTTCTCTCTGATGAATTTCAACACCTGGCAATGATAGCATCAGCCTCATCAGTGGCTTTTCTGGGGGCTCAGTGTCCCACACCTTGGTGTTTACTATGCCCTGTGCACCCACTGACCAACACGCAAACTGAGCTGCTTCTTGTGTGGCCGACAAATATGCTTGATTATCTGGGTCACTGATTTACATAAATGAAGTTTGTGGCAAAAAAATGAGCCAAACTCACCGCATGAGAGCCACAAGTTGTTCACAGCCTCTTGTCTCCAGGATGGATGGTATAGCAAAGTCATACCATGCCAGTAATCCCAAGAGCCAGCATGCCAAACCCTGTGCTAAGGGGTCTGGCGATGCAAGTATTTCCCAGATGTGATGGAAAACAGGTGAATCCACCACCGCTTGTGCTTCATCTTCAGATTCAAAAATTCTGTTGGCTAACTCCTCCAGAAGAACGGCCTTCGTCATCCACAAGACACGATTCCATCTACAGTATTATAGTCTCATCGGCAACAAGCTCAGCCATCAACTTTAGTGAAAACATACAGAAAATATGATGAGTATATCTCCAATGTTGCTGTCGAAAGCTGGCTGCCTTGATTCTTTGTGATGAAGTCCAATGCCTGGAGGTGATGTGTCAACTTCATCAGCAGCTTTTCTGGGGTCCTGCACCTTGGCATTGACCACAGCCTGCATGCCCGCTGACCATCGCGTAATCTGAGCTGCTGTATGTGTAGCTGACAAAACCAATCGATTATCTTGGTCACTGATTTACATGAATGAAAATCTGCAACAAAAAATAGATACCACAGGCAAACTCACAGGAAAAGAACCACAAGTCGCTCACAGCCTCTTGTCTCCAAGATGGATGGTATAGCAAACTCATACCATGCCAGTAGTCCTAAGAGCCAGCACGCTGAACCCCGTGCTACGGCATCTGGTGATGCAAGTATTTCCCAGATGTGATGGAAAAGCGGTGAATACAGCACTGCTTGTGCTTCGTCTTCAGATGCAAAAATTTTGTTGGCCAACTCCTCCAGAATAGCAGCCTTTGTTGCCCATGAGACATAATCCCATCTACACCATTATAGTCTCATCAGCAACAAGCTCAGCCATTGACTTCAGTGACACGTACAGAAAATACGATGAGTACATCTCCAATGTTTCCGTCAAAACCAGGCTGCCTCTATTCTTTTCGATGAATTCCAATGCCTGGAGGTGATATGTCAATTTCATCAGTGGCTTTGCCGGGGTTCCGCACCTTGTTATCGACCATCGCCTGCATGCCCTCCGACCAATGCGCAATCTGAGCTGCTGCGTGCATGGCCCACAAAACCGCTCGATTATCTTGGTCGCTAATTTACATAAATGAAAACTTGTGACAAAAAAAATCGATACCACAGTCAAACTCACAGTAGGAGAGCCACAAGTTGCTCACAGCCTCTTGTCTCCATGATGGATGGTCTGGCAAACTCATACTGTGTCAGTAGTCCCAATAGCCTGCACGCCAAACCCCGTGCTACGGGGTCTGGTGATGCAAGCATTTCCCAGATGTGGCGGAAAACGGGTGAATCCACCACCGCTCGAGCTTCGCCCTCAGATACGTCAATTCTGTTGGCCAACTCTTCCAGAATAGCAGCCTTTGTTGCCCCTGAGACATAATCCCATCTACAGCATTATAGTCACATTGAGCTCAGCAATGGACTTGAGTGCACACATACGGAAAATACGATGAGTATATCTCCAATTTTGTCGTCGAAAGTGGGCTGCCTTGATTCTTTCTGATTAAGTCCAATGCCTGGCGGTGATGCATAAACTTCATCAGTGGCTTTGCCGCCGCATGAAGGTTGATCGTCGGGCCCTTGAGCAATGGGTTGCTGTCTGACCACCAACTGAATATGCTCGTGCGGGAGTCTTGTCGAGTCAAGGGCGGCATGGAGGAAAGGCGTAAGAGGGAAAGCTGTAGAGTCGCGTGACCTCAAACCATTTTAGCTGCTGTGCAAATCCGATGCTTGCGCGCTCATGATCATTTTGCTAATTTTGAGCTGACACCCGTGGGATGCAGGCCGATGAAAGGCTTCTTTGAACAGCCCTTGCATCCTTTACCTAAATCCCATCTCAAAACATCGCGCGCATCGTCAACGCGACTAAGGAACTCCAATGCAAGGATTCCAAGAGGGATTCCGATTGAATTCACTTTGAAGTAGTTAGAAAATTCAACAAGCACCAAGTATTTACCTGTCTGCACGACAATAGGCCCATCTATTTTATCTAGTAGTAGCCTCCACTCTTTTTATTGTCCTGTACCATTTTCCCTGCAATTCCTTAGCAATCTCACTAATTTCAACATAAATATGTTATCTGACCGACGTGCCGTGCTGAACTTTTCGAATGTTGAACTTGAATTGTTGGGTCAATTAAATCAATTGTCTGTGCAATTTCAACCTGCTATTTCACAGATTGTATTTCGTAAGTGAAACAGAACTTTGCGGAACCTACTCTCCAAAGAATGAGGTACAAGCTCAGGGAGCGCTACTTAATCTCAAGCTCCGCGCCCCAATGCCTGAAAATCCACCTTCTCCCCCACGACAAAAATGCAGTTTCGAGGTAAAAATATTGTGTGAAACATCCGAACACCAAAAAGAACCTTTGTTTGCGCTTATGTCCTGTCATTTATATTTCGGCGTCATGCGGGCGTGCCAGGCATAATAGCCTAAAGTCATTGGATCCATTGCAGGAGGAAGGCGGACTGCGCAGTAGCCTCATAATAATGGGATATTTTTTACGAAAACCTAGTCAGGATCGCAAGTTCAGTTCAAGTTGAACAACATAGTTCAAATTTGCTCGGTGGTTCTTGGAATCTGGCACAGGGCTTACTTCCAGTCTGGATGCTTACGGAGCAGAACAATTCAGATCATTGCGAAGCCGCACCGGACTTGCATTATATATATTATCCCAAAAAAACAATTCACTCTTGTACAGAATCTCTCTTTCGCGTTGTACGATACCGAGCAACGTTGGCTAGACTCGCGTGTATTCGAGTTTGATTTACACCAGTCTCGGTGGGGAGGATATACTCGAGTATAATCGGGATGATCGAGTGGACTCAATCAACATGATTGCACCAATTGCATCGACCGAATGAACGGCCCACTCAACGCAATTGATAATACAATATCAGGCTGATTGAGGTTTGGCAGAATTACCCCTCAGGCTGAGTGTATAGTACAGTCAACCTGGGTGCTTTCGTTCAATCAGCTGGATTGAGTAGTTGATAGTTTGAAATCCAATTTATTACTCACTGCGTTCCGACCCTCTCTAGACTCAGCTGTGGCTAGACAACCTACACAAAGCTACACAGAGGCTAGACAGATGTCTCTGTTTAGGTGACTAGACATGGTCAGTCTAGCTGTGTTCAGGTCAGTCTAGGTCTATCTGGGTCAGTGAGGGTCAGTGTGGGTCAGTGTGGGTCAGTATGGGTCAGTGTGGGTCAGGCAGTCTGATTTTTTCGTGAAATTGAACTTTGTGACGAAATGTCAATGTTTAGCTTGGGTCAGGCACCCGCAAAGACCTAAACTTAGCCCCACTTATCTAGACAAACCTGTGTTTGGGACCCACACAGAAGCTAGCCAGAGGCTAGACAAAGCCAGACAAAATCCCTGTCTAGTGGGATAAAAAGGGCCTGTCTAGGGGCTATGCTCACCTAGAAATAGTGAAGCCAGATGAAGACAGATGAACAGAGACCTACACAAAGGTGAGTCTAGAGAGGGTCGGAACGCAGTGACTGCTATATAATACAGTATACTCTCTGTGCAAGAATTATTTGATGGCTCACCACGTCTCCACCTCTGAACGTATTTTGCTTGGGCGTCGGCACCAGGCATC
Organism: Mycena leptocephala; assembly: GCA_029378395.1. Taxonomy (NCBI): domain Eukaryota; kingdom Fungi; phylum Basidiomycota; class Agaricomycetes; order Agaricales; family Mycenaceae; genus Mycena; species Mycena leptocephala. The sequence continues at coordinate 228,313 of JARJLF010000214.1, forward strand.
CTTAACGTACAAGATGTCGAATCCCAGGTGGCTTAACTTTTGGGGGCAGAATTAAGGTCGCAATCAAGCAGCCGAAATATTATTGACCTGGATACAAAGAAATACAAGACCTTTTGGCGAGAGATCAACGGGATTAAATAGTTAACGTGGGTCATAGCTGATAGCTCTAGACTTCTCTGCGAGGACGGAGGCTGGCAATTCCTCAAGTTCAAATATTTTGGGTGTTGGTCCGTTTTCAACATGTGGCTGTGCAGCTTGTTCAACCGCGGCCCCGTTCATTTGTGCTGGAAAGATGCTGGTCTACAAAATTAGGGTAGCGACTCGCACCCGTACATACCTGTATGGGTTCGGTACCCTCACCGGTACAGTATCCGGCTCGCTTGACTTGACCATCTATCCCCCGCAAGTCAAACACCAAGTGGTCGCGAACAAGCCCTCTTATACTGGGGATAATCCACATTGCTCCATTCTGAATCTTGGACTTATCCTATTCGTGGAGTTTAATTTCATTTGTCCCGAGTTTCGAATCCCACGGGAGCTCTGAATCTTGGTTTCGGACTTCGTCTCACGTCCAGCGTGAAGCGACACATAGCACTAACCTTCGTCCACACAAATCCTGAAATTCAACTTCCGCGTCTCGGTGTTACCTTCCTTTGACCAAGTACTTTAGGTCCGAGTCCGCCCCTGCTCGCCATTCCAGCTGTTTGGATTTAAATTATTAATCGGCTCCGATGAAGGGTTTCCGCCGCAGGTCTATCGCTATTGGGGCTCCTCCAACATAATCGGTTCGCGCGCCTCTGTGGAACCGAACGTACCTCTCAGCGCAAGAGATATGTCGGCTGCCCACCAAGAGAAAGCCAGCATCATCGCTGAGCCTCTCGCTGCCGCGTCGTGGACAGGCACGCGCGGAGAAGCCGTCTCAGTCAACGCCGACCATCTCGAAACCCTTGACCGAGTGCTCGACCTGCATATACTCACGATCCTCCCCAAGCCGTTCGCGGCAACCATTTCCACGACTGCAAAGAGTCTTTCGTCATTTTGGCGAAGGGAAAATGGAGTCTGCATTTCGTGCGTGGCGAGAGGGAACTGCGACACTCGTGCTGACGAAACAAGGACATAGGATGAAGGCCCTGGAACCGAAGTCAAAGTACGGGAGTTCGACGTGGGCGCAACCTGGGTCGTCATTCCGCCAGGTTTTGCCCATGCCCTTCGAAATGACGCCACCAAAGAAACTTTGCATCTCGTTGGTATGCTCGCTCATCTTTCAGAGACCGACGAAGGGAGCTGATGAAACGCTTGCTCGACAGGAATAATGGAGACCGCATTTGATCCTAGCGACCGAAGTCGCACCGTGGCAAAAGAGGTGTGCAAACCCAGAAAGGCAGCCAAGACGCATGGTTTTGGTGGGCACCTATTTGAAAAACTCTTTTCAAAATGGAAACGAGAAAGGGGAATGGGCGAAGGACGTATCATGAGTATCGCTTGTTGGCGGGTAATTACCTGACACTTTTACCCGTTCACATAATGTTCTGGGTTGTGAGCGGGCTAGCATCCTGCGTGCTGTGAGCTTGCTGGATTCCTGGCCAAACGCCGGCGCCGGATAAGGCCCGAAGTTTTGACTGTTTCATTCAAGGGCCTTGATAGTCTGATTCCAGAGGATCGCTGTAGGTTAGCTGTAGGACTGGTTGGTCGACTCAGAGAGTTTGGACGTGACCATAAAAAGGTCGCAAAACCTAATACCAAGAGATCTCCCGGGGGGAAGTAGAGGGTTCGGAACTGAAACTTCCACTGCTGACAAAGTTAGCCAAAGATGGGAAGGTTTTCGACCTCCAAAACTTCCTCTCCAGTTCGTTCGCAACTTTTGACAATATTGATTCGTAGTCGATAATCGGCTTTAGATGCAACTTAGCAGGCTCTTCGACTTTGGGCCTTGGCATCGAGAATTGATATAGTGCATAATTTTGTAGCGTGGGGTGCGGATGTAACTCAGAGTAACGAAGTCTACAGTACTCAACTTGAACTTGGTTCCGCGCTGTTTCCCCAATCGGTGCGATTCCAAATGTGCAGTCTGGCGATGCCGCTTGGCATTCCTTGAAATAAATAAATCAACTTCAAGGGTAAGATAAGCAAAGACCGAAGATCGAGGTACTTGACTGCAATAACTGGTTTCGCATCTGGAGCTGGCAGCGCTGCGTCGATGGCTTTTTGCAGGCGTTGCAAAGCTCCATGTCCCCGGCCTTGCTCTTATCGCGCAGACGTCGGTTCAAGGCATGAAGTTGCGCCATTGAGCAAGGCAAAACCTGGGGAAAAAACAGAGCCGTGTAACGCGCGCATACAATTCCCAATTCTAGTGTTCAAACGTACAAACAAAGTGCTTGGATCCTCGATCACGTATTTGTGCATCAATGAGCCGGAGCCGGTTCCTGCTTCTTCAGAGTCTCCAAACAAATGCTCGCGCACGCCGCTCGATATGCACAGGATATGCCCTATTTTGCAAGCGGCTGCCGTGGCAGCTTCAAGTTGCCAGCCAGTGGAATTGAGTCTGCTTAACGCCACTGAGAATATGCAGTCCATCTTGTCCCGGACCAAGAGAAAGGGCGAAATGAAGGGGTGTGACGATAGCGGGTTTGGATCCCCATCTAAGATCTGCGAGGGTAAAATCTGGTAAAATTGCCTATAATTGGCATCATGCTGCTGGCATGAACTTGAAGATGATGAAGCAGACCCTATCCGGGTCTCGCTCGGCTTCGGAGGGAGGAGGAGGAGGAGGAGGATATATTACTGCGGTGGTCCCTATAAGGAACAACCAGGTATTGTACCGGGTGTAGAAACATGGGCGGTATCCGGGAAAGCAGCGATGTCCTCGAGGTTGAGCTTATAGACAGCTGTCCTGCGCAGACATACTGTCAGTGGATGTTCAGGTTGATTCGAGAACAACCGCTTACGACGTCGCTGTTTGTCTCTATTGTGCAATACCCTCCTTCCTCACGACCATAGCCAAGATTGATAGTTTGAAAACCAATTTATTACTGCTATATAATACAGTGTTCCGTAACTAATCTACATGCAGCGCGGCCGTCGTCTTGAGCTTTGGCATTGTTCCTAGGCTGCCTGGGCTGAATCTACAGAATAAATAGGACCAGCACAACACAACAACTCACTACGGCGCCAAAACAGACAGGATCTGAGATCGGGAGAAGTCAACGGAAGAAATAGAAGTCGACAAAGAAATGAATCCACTGTGAAGAAAATTAACCAAACACCAGCATAAAGATTCACTCGCAACGCGGCACATGCCGGGTCTTGAACTCGCGTCATCGGGAAGTTACGGCTTCGGAGGGACTTGACGAAGGAGATGTGCGTCCGTGTTAACCTGAAGGACATTTCGAGGACATAACACACCTACAAAGTCAATGGTGCAGCTTTACACTAACCAATGAGGCAGAAGACTAGACGTCCACAGGTGGCGGCGCTACGAGGTATGTCATAACAATATCAGCAGGGTATGAGGAGCAAGGGGAAAGGAAAAGACGCACGACAACAGGCATTATCCTGCGGGTTGCACTCCTCTGGCGGGCAAAGCACGAGGCACACCGTGTCTGCGTTCGCGGCGTTAACCTGTTCGTGTAAATCAATCAGCCCCTGCATAGGACGGCGGAGAGAGATAGAGGGTAATGGGATAGATCTAGAGATGGAGGGGATGGGATGGGACCGATGAAGAAAAGCACGCACCTCCATCGCGACCCGTGCACCGTAATACTCCGGCTGGATCGTGCACGAGTGGATCCCCTGGTCGTGCAGCGCCTTGCGTATCTTCGCCGCGATCGGCATAAAGTCGCGCTCGCGCGCAGCGAGGACATACACAGACGCGATGTTCTTGGATTCGGAGAGCTGTGCGGGGCGGCGGCCAGTCGAGGTGCGATTGCGTGGAAGGTGAGGGCAAGGGCAGGTTGAGCGGAGGAAGTCGAGGTACGGGTTGGTGCGTCAAGTCGAGATTGTAGGTGCGTTCCGTGACGTACGCGGGTCATTCAGAGATGGGGAAGGAAGGCGGGATTGCCAATGATCAGCACCACCTCACGCGGAGTAACACGAAAACACCCACCTGCCAAATATGCAGCTCATGCAAGCCCAGGACACCTTCCACCACCAGAATCGCCGCGCGCACCTGCTCGATCGAGATCGTCGCGGGAACGCCTTGCAGGAGTACAAAGGACGCGGAGCGGACTGTTGATGCGCAAGTCAGCGTGTGTGTAGTACGGTTCACAATCAAAGGACAGAAAAGGAAGGATGAAGGCGCAGTATCGTAGTATCGCGACACGTCGAGAGGGAAGGGGGAAAGGAAGGAAGTAGTGGAAGAAGGCACGCACCAAGCAGCACCGCGCTCCCCAATATAATACACGCAATAACCAGACTAATCGCCGGGTCAAAGTACACCTCGCGCCCGTTCCACGACGCGGGCGCGAGCATGATGATGAGCCCCGTGGCGATGACGCCCACGTTCCCCAGCGCGTCGCCCAGGACGTGCAGCACGAGTGCGCACATGTTCATCGAGCCGGCTGCTGAGTGGCCGTGCCCGTGCGATCCGTGCGAGTCCCCATTCGCCTTGGAGGCGGGTGAGGGGGAGTGCGAGTCGACGCCAGAATGGTCGTGTGAATGAGAGCAGGGATGAGGATGGAGATGAGAGCACCTCAGCGAGCACCGCCGAAGTGCCGTAATAGACCTCTTAGGTACCCTTCGCTGTAGGTGAAAAGGGTACCTAAGAGGGTCCATCCGCCGCGCGGACTGTAGTCATTAATTAGTCGTATGGCCTATTTGGGAAAATATTGATCGCCACGTTACCCACGCTCTTGTCGCCGCACGCCGTCCTTGCCCAGCCGCTACCAGCAGCCGACCACGATTTCGACGCATCCCGACGCGTCATTCTCTTCCTAGGCTCCCACTCTCCCCTTCTTCCAGCTCTATTTCGCGTTGGATAGCATTGGTGGCCCAATGTCGTCATCCAAAAAAAAATACAATCCGTGCTCTATGCGCAGCCATGAGCCCGCATCTGCGGCTGGTACTGGTGCACACTTTACCAGCCCTCCCAAGAAGCGTGACCGAAAGAATAAGAGGGTTGTTCTTGGAATGGGGCAGGCACAGCGCAAAATTGCGCTTCGCGAGCAGATTGATGCTCTCAGGAATCCAAAACAAGCTTTGCCGCAGGCTATAGAGCCTGCACAAAACACCCACAACACTTCACAGCCCAATGAGGACGTGGAGATGGAGGACTGGGTTGACGAAAGCAGTACCATACCGAATCCGCTGAATCCGCTGAATCCGCTGAATCCGCCATCCGACCTTCCTCCCATTCGCGTTGCGATTTCTCGGCCCTCCAACATTCGTACCCCTGCAGAGCGGCTATGTGCAGCCTGGGACATCCTACTTCCCAAGCTAGAGGAGCCTTTTGCCGAATACCAGGTTGGTAGCTACGCTCAGCGGCCATCCGCCATTTCTGCTGTGCTTCGTCACGAGTGTACGGCTTCATGTGGTACCCCTGTGCTTGTAACAATCCAGTGCCTTTATATTTCGCGTGAGCACTACCACTTCTCTGAGTTTAATCTGCTAAAGACTTTGCAGATTTTGAGGAGGTGCGGGTGGAAACGTGCAGCTGCATGCCGGTCACCGTCCTACTTGTCAAAAATGGGGTTTTTCCGATGTCTCCTACCAAGCCCAAAACCGGTGTATCCATCAATCTGTTGGACATATACCGCGCCCTTTTTGAGCGCTCATGTGATGCCATCACTGCCCTCGCCGCCGCCCTTCGTACGATTTATGACCAGCGCGGGTTTTACGTTTTATCACTACAGGTATTCAACATCTCCTTATATTGGTAGCTAAAGCCAACAGATTTACAGAATCCGGCACAGCTCGCCAAAGATCCATTCCGCGCTGGCCTCCAAAATGCTGTACAGTGGTACAGCAACCTCAGGAGTCGTCTTCAAGCCAAGGTAGATCAAGCTCTGGCTGCTGCTGACATGTCTCCCTTCTCCCCTGCACCCACTCCCGCTGCGCCAGACACATCTGCCACATCGGCGGACCCATCCGCCGAATCCGCCGAATCCGCCGCATCCACCGATTCCGATAATGCAGCGGCGCATTCCAGCCCTCATGCCGATCCTCCCTCTGTTTCTATTAACCCCGAGTCTGCGCCGCCGGCACCGGCGGTTTTGACACCTGGGAGGGCCGACCGCATTTTACGTGAACGGTGTCCGGCGTGCTTTGGTTTGGAAGAGTGGGGACGACCCTTGGAAGAGTGGGTGGTCATTCTCTTCCCTTATCTTGTCCATTTCTGACAATTCCTCAGTGGTGGTGATGTCCAACTTGGTGCTGATGGCTGTTTCAGCTATCGCCATTCTCGCAAGGCTGGTGACGGGCCGATCTCATACGACCCTTCGTACTTTATCTCAAAAGAGAAGGTAGATGCTGTTGGGGCTCGCATTGCTGCTTTGAAGAAGAAGAAACCCACTGCATGTAAGGCTAGGCTACCGGCGGAGGTCCTTGAAGCTTGCGAGGCCTCTTGGGACGCAGCTAATGAAAAGAAACAAAAGGCCGACCCCAAATGCCATGATGCCGGCAGCATCTCTGTCATGACATGCCGCCATTCACAAGTCCTGTTCTTGTGCAACATCGACACCCCCGGCGAACAGCAAAAGTATATTACAGCGCTCATAGAGGAGGTGAACAGCCTACTTCCACCACAGGCCACTATGGTTCAGGCATACAACATAGGGTGTGTTACTGACCGCAGCTTCGACTTGGTATGTCCATTACTTGAAGTACAACTTCGTTTGAACTGATAAATATTTAGTATCCCATTTTGAGCGAAGGTTTGCGTCCGCGTGTGACATTTGTTATCAATGCGATGCATTCCTATGGCCACCAGTGGGTGTGCCAGCTTGTTTATAGCCCCCGCCTCTGCCGCGGGCTGTGTCTTACTGATGGGGAAGGTGTCGAGTGGTTTTGGTCCAGAATCCGCAAACTAATTCCAATCACCCGCCATCAATGGGTGAGTCCTCAGCTTGTCTATTCTCCATTTTTCTAAAAAAATCAGAACTCGCGGCGCATCTGGATGATTGACCAGTACACCATGTTTGTCAACCAGGATGGTCGCGAAAATCTCGGTGATTGGATTGGGCGGCAGACAGCGAAGAACCTCACCGGCAAGTACAATGCTGCGGTGAAGGTAATCCGGCAATGCGGTGTTCCAGTCGACGAGCTCCGCCACCAGTGGGATCTGCAGAAGGCCGCACAGACTTCAATTCGTGCACGTAAGTTCACCGTCTGCTGGATCCGCCACATCACGTGTCCTCCACCACTATGTGGCGGATGAATCCGCCTTGATCCGCCAGACTAATAATTTTGTTTTAGATGCTCCCGTGCGCCTGTGCCGTGAACTCGACAAAGTTCTGGCCCTTCAAACACAGATCGAGACCGTCAAAGAGTCCATCAGCGACGCCAAAAAGTCCATCTCTGGCCCAGATGCATCTCCAGCTTCCCTCCTCCTCCACCGTCTCCAACAAACACATGAAACACTCAGCACACAGGCTGAGCAGCTTTATGCCTCCCTCAATATCCATGAGTCGTTTCCAGAGTTAAAGGATCTTCCGCTGGAATTTGTCCGAACTTTGCTGCTCATGCGCGATCTGAAGATCAACATTCGCAAGCGGGCGGTGGGCTCCTTCAATGAGTGGGATAGTCTTGACCGAGCTGTTGCTGGTCGAAGAGAGTCGCTAGGTGAGTTTCACTCCCTCTCATGTGAAATACTAATGCATCGGCTCTCTTTGCAGGAACAAAGATGCATCAGGCCACGCGCAAGGCCATTTCAAAGCGCCAACCCGCTCTCCTGCGATCCATTGGCAAGTTCAATACATACTGCGAAGAGCTCGAGATACTCTGGCCACCTGGGTGCAACATCCCGATCCCCTCAGCTCTTTCAACCCAACTCAATGGCCTGCGCAACGACCTTTCCCTCTACGAGGACGTATGGATTACCCCCACTATTGGTGAAATTCCCCGTTGGTTGGAAGACAGTGATGTCCGTGATGGTATGCGAAGTCTTCATGTCATAGACAGGTGCCACGAAGAGGAGGTGAGGCTTAAGCTGGAGTCTGCCAACATGTCCACCTGGTTGACCCATGAACTTGCGGTTGTCACCGCAGCCATCGAGGCATTAATTGGTGCGTCATTTGTCCGTTTGATCTACTAGGTGCTAATTTCCTTTCTTCAAGACCAAAATCTTGCACTCGCACTTCAGCAACGACAGCAGGAACTACTGTACCTACGTGCTTCTTGGGCACCGATCCTCCGCCAGACACCGTGCACACCAATTGCAACGGCGGTTGGTGCACTGCCACCGGCGGTTGCATCCGCTGCATCCGCCACATCCGCCACATCACAGATCTGTGTCCCTTGTGCCATGTCATTTGCGGCGGCATCCATGGACAATATTATAGAAGAACTTGAGCCTTTTGAAGACTCCGAAGCAATTATCTCTGCCGAGGAGCTCGATCCGGGAACCATTTCCGATGCAGAGGAAATCTTGCAGGTGCAAGACATAATTGACGACGCTGACGATGATGAGGAGTCTTCTGCTCTCGAAGTGGACTCGGTGCAACTAGAGATCAAGTGGGACCCTCTGGTATGTATAGTTGAATTTTAGAATTGCACTCACACTTATCATTCATTCATTAACAGGCAAATCTACGTGCCGATGTTTTGTTACTCCGGGACCTACAGGCTCACAACAACTCCTTGCCCATTACTAACAACCAGCTCCCCCACATCGTTGTCGGCTCCCTGGCTGGTCGTCCTAATCTCGTCATTGAGGCAGCGGATCTCCAGCGCATCCGCGCTCCCACTGGACGGCTTAACAATTTTGCGCTGAATGGGCTAGCAGCATCTCTCCTCAATGTCTTTGGACATCCTCATTCGCCAACCGCTGCTGCCGCTCAGCGGTGCACAGTTTTTAATACGCACGATCTTACTCGCATCCGTTATAAGGCGAAGGACGACGAGTTGTGGCGGAACGTGCACCATACAATGTTTTGGGACAAGCCAATCTGGTTGGTTCCCATCCATCGCCGTGCGGAAGAGCATTGGGTCCTTGTTGCTGTGTCGGTCCCTCAGCAAGAGCTGTACTTCTTTGATAGCTTCGCTGAAAAAAGCAGCTGGCAGCGAGATCTACGGGTGAGTTTCCTCTTTCTAGTTCAAACTGTACTCACCAATACGTAGGATGTGATGGTTTTAATCACCCGCCTAACCGTTCTTGCTAACTGCAATAATCACCCCCTCCACATAACAACTGAGGAGGAGGCGTGGATTGCCCGACCACTGTTCAACCCTGTAGATTCTTCTTACACTGGTTGAATGGCCTTTCTCACACAGATATACTAGGGCCAATCGCGCCAGTCCAATGAACATGACTGTGGGATCTGGGTTTTGTGCACGATGGCCGCTATACTACGCGGATCTCAACTCACTGGAGTCGAGGAGGGTCAGATGGGTCTTGTACGCCAACTATTTACAAACCATGTACTCACATTGCCCTTTACCTGAAAGAAAATCTTGAGATGTTTTGGCGGATGCGGCGGATGTGTCCGCCGCTCCCTGGACGCTCTCTGGTTAGTACTGTTCCCGAGTTCTTGACAGGTTCCCATGTGAGACAGAGCCATGCTTAGTGTTTCTTGGTGTTGAGCACACGAGAAAGTGAAAGGCAAACAGGGAAAGATTCGGCGAATGCCTCCGCCGAATATTACATTTCACTATTCAAGAAACCTAAGATAATATAGGTGGTAAATGGTACGTGCCTGCCATCTGGCATAATGCTGGAGCATTGCATGCTCCCTCGATGCATGGTATTCGTGGTACATATCCCGATTCAACTGCTCGAAGCCCTGCAGCAACCCCTGCACCTCAATGCGCAATGCTTCCATGCATGTGGCCCATCCATTGGCGGCGTTGAAATCCAGACGATGCTGGCAGTCGGTGTCATGCTGTGCGCGCATGCGAACTCCGTCGAGTACGAATCCAAGATTCCGCATGAAGGTATGATAGCCCGGGGAATACGGGTCGGTCTGGTCATTGTCTTCCTCGAATGGCGGTGGACGCATCCAGCGAGAGATGTCGCTTAGATCCAGGTACGATGCACCGGCCAGCGCATCCCGATAAAGTGGCTCTGATTTGGGTAGTGGTAGATGGTAAAGGTGGTGGATCTCGCATGGGAGGCGAGGCAAGTACGGAATGCACCGCGGCGGCGACGGGAGGTGCTGCCGACCTGTATTGGAAATGTATTGTCCGCGTCTTCCAGTGGCATGCACAACTTTTGCACTGTAAACGGCTGAGCCGGTATTCCACCATGCAGCGTGGTGCAGTGCTGCTGTGCGCACTGAACACGTACTTTGCACTCCCCGAGTATCTCAGATCAGTCTCGCGATGTCCGGCGGCCTTTGCAGAGGCGGTGAGGTATTTGGCTCGTCAACCCATGAAGATGGTGGTGGTTAAGGTCAAAGTTCTATTAGAACCTTGTTGACCTTTAGGACGGTTTTGTGCACCGGAAGATAAGTGCGTACAAAAAATCTGGAATAAATTCAAATGGTTGCGGAGTATGTTCAGAATGTGTTTCCATACCAGAGATGTCCAGAGTTCACCACAGATGGGTCCAAGAGAAAAAAAAAGGACTAGGACGATCTTTATTCGTCTGTTGATTGGCTGATCGTTGAGGTAAAAGCCCCACAATTTGTTACGTCTGCACGTTGGACGTAGCGTCGGACGCCATGGTGCCATCGGCCGGGTGCACGTCGCCGTCCGCTGGGATTGCATATCCATCCGCTGCATCGACTTTGCAGCGTGCAGGCGATGTCCAGAGAGGGGGACCCAGAGAGAATGGTCTACACTGTAAAACAGCGTAGAGCAGAGCAGAAGAGAGAGTATATGGAGTTTGCTCTCACGACGTAGTCGTCGGAGAGCGAGGGAGAGCGAGGAGGATGGTAGCCAGATGAGGCGGATGAGGTGGAAAGACAGGCGGACGTGGTGGCGGTGCTTTCACGTGCACACTAGCAATTTTCTTTCTTCCTCTCCGCCTACGTCCTCGCCCTCGCTCTCCTCCCTCACTCTCCGACGTCCACGTCGCGAGAGTGAACTCTTACTCCTCTTTGGCTCTACGCTGTTTTACGGCGTAGATGTTAGATGGGTGAGATTTAACTTATATCGATGCCCGTGCTAAACCGTTCCAAGTTCTAATAGATTAGAAGAGGGCAGCGTAGCGTTTAGGTCAAGGATTAGTTGCCTAACGACGGCGCTGCCCGAGACTAAATAATACATCAAATCGTAACAAACGAGCAAGTGATCAATACGTGAATGAGACAATTAGGGTCCGCGTGGTATACGGGAGGGTGCCCGGCCCGAGCACCTTACAGTAGACCCTTCGCAAGAATTTTGGCGTCCACGTCCGCCGCATCTGCCGCACACCCCCACTCTTGGAACCTCCCTCTTGCGCTCCCTCGCTCTCTGCCAATTACATCGGGGGAGTGAACTGAACTGGAAACTTGGCGCCGTTTGACTCCACGTCGACGACTCGCGAGACTTCACGTCTGCGTCTGCTACCTCAGCTTCAGGCCAAAAAAAGACAGCATCCGCAGCTCAAGTACGCCGACGCGTATATGTGCCGCAACTGTTGCTCACCTAATTCCCCAGGTGCTCGGTGCTTCAACCCCCCCACAAAAGTAACGTGTGATCGCGTCCACACCCTCCCTCACTTTTTTCCTCACACGGTTTCTTTTTTTTCGGCCCAGTACGTCTCTTTTTTTTTTTGGCAAAAGAATCACCACTAATGACAAGTACCCAGGATGGAAGCCAATGCTCCCCACACACCTCCCCCCACGTCCAATCCGTCTGTGGACGCCCGTCTGCTGTTTACGCCGCCTTGTGTCGACCCCGCCCTTTTGCACACACCCGCCCTCGACTATGCGCCGCCCCACGCAGATTCCACATTGCTGTTCATACACAATGATGTCGCCACGCACGACTGGACCATCGAGATGGACACCGCGGACGAGGTCGACGAACTCGACTCGTCTTTCGCCACTACCCCCGCGCAGTCCCAGCAGTCCCCGCTGCTGTTGAGCCCCTCCCCGCTGTCTTTGCGTGTGCGCAAACCGCGCTACTCAACGCTCGTGGACTACGCAAGCGACGAGGGCAGCGATAGCTCCGACTGCGACGACAGCATGGGCCGCGCAAACAGTGTCCCACCACCGCCGTCCACGCCGCTTGAGGAGCAGGTTGGCGGTGGCCGACGCGAGAAAAGCCTCCCGCCACCGGAGACCCCTACACGCCTGCGCGTCACCCGCATTCCAACAACGCGCGCGCCTGAGCTTGTGAAGGAGGGCCGCCAGCGCACCGCGCCCCTGGTTGCGAACCGCACCTCACCCTTGTTCGGCACTGCATCATTGCTCAACTCCGCGCCTCCGGTTGCCGACCCCACCCCGTCATTGTTCGGTGCCGCACCCCTGCTGGCCAGCCCCGCTGCGCCCTTGTTTCCAAAGCTCGCTGCGCCGGGCTTCAAAAAGGTGTTTCCAAAGGTGTTCCCCAAACGCAGCGCGAACCCTTCCGCAAAAGTCACCGCGCCTTCAATTGCAAAGCCCAGCGCGAAGCCTTTGGCGAAACCCAGCGCGCACCCGCTGCTCGCGCCTCCACTGCAATTCGTCGAATATAAGGGACCGTCAGACCTTTTTTCTCCCGAGGTTCCTCTAGGCGCCCTCACTCTCTCCCCCTCAGCGCCCACCCCTGCCCGCGCTACAGCGTCATCCGACCAGCGCCTCGAAGCCCGTCTACAGGATGAGGGGTTTGCTGAAGTCACCATGCCGCCGCCTCTGCCAGGCTGGCAGCCTTCCTCCCCACTTCGTCTCACCACCATTGACCACGCCGAAGAAGAATACGGCACACCAGCGATGCAGGAGGAGGACGCGCCAGTGATGGAGGGAGAGGCATTCGATGGAGTGGCGGATGGATCCGATGGGGTGGCGGATGGATCCGCCGCTGATGGTTCTCCCTACTCAAAGCAGGCGCGCGCCTTGGCGTTGCAGGAATGCTTCGCAAAGATGACGTCCCTCGCTGAGGAGTGTGCAGACAAAGTCGGGTTCAAGACAGAGACCGTGCTGAGGTTGTTCAATGACGTGCTGATGGCGGGGCGGTCCGCCAATCAATGGAATCTGTACCAGAAGTATGCAAATGCAGACGAGAACCAGGCGGAGGAGTGTGTGCAGGTTGACGAAGCATTCCAGGCGCAGTTAGCCGCGGATCCGAACACGGTGGCGGAGCGGATGAGCAGCGATGAGCTCCGCAAGGCATATCCTGCATTTCAGCAGGCTTATCCTGGAGCTGACGCGATGGAGCTGCTCGAGAACTGGAATGAACTGGAATTACTCAGGACGGAGCTCACCATTGGGATGCGGAGGAAACATTTTAATAGGACGGGGAAGAAGCTGATATCAACAGTGAGTTCTTACTGCCATTCTAGCCTACCTCATTCACTGAGTTGTATTCAGTTGCGGACGTTGTCCAAGCGATACCGTTACCAGAGCTTTCTGGTTCTGGTTGGGTCGCATGTGAACGAAGACTCGGAGCTCGGGCTCCTCCACACTAGCGGAGGATTAGATTTGGTATGCCTACTTGCTTTTTTCTTTGGCTCGTTGTACTCATTCATTCTCTTCCAGATATACTCGAAGCTCCCTAGCATCACATCACCCCACGAATTCCTTGGTTTGGCGAAGGTCCAGGCGTAGTGAGTGTCATTTCTCCTTTCATTGTGAAGCATGCTAATTTACCCCCAGCTGCTCTGAAATCCGGTTCAGCCTACTTGGTGGGGAGGAGGACGCGGAGGCGGCGGAGGCATCCGCCCCGTCACGTGCACAGGCGGTGGTCTCATCCGCCGAGTTGCTGAAAGCGCGACGCACGGCGGCGGCCCCCAAGGCAGAAGAGCTTGAGCTGGGCAACCTGCAGGGGGCTGCGCGTGCGCAGATGAAGAACAAGATCCGCCACCAGAGGGAGGCAGACGAGACGCACGCATTGCAAGATGCGTTGACCAAGGCCAGCACCGCCGACGTCGGTTACGATGTCTTCCGCAAAAACGGGATATGCGCTGCCACCTTCCAATGGCAGTTCGGCCCAATCCTTCGCAAGAAGAGTGTGCGCATCCTCGGTTGGCCCCACGACGTTCGGTTCCCTCCAGAGACGAGGGGTATTAGCGCGTTGCGCGCTGCGGAACGGAAGAGCCTCTTCGTGGCCTTGGATGCGAGGGAGATCGCCGGGCAGGGACTGTGCTTGGAGAAGAGGCAGGACGATGGTGCGTCTCATCTTTTTTTTTCTTTCCTTTTCTTTTTTGGCCCCCCAGCGCAGTGCTGATATACTTGCTGCAGCATCCTATGTTGTGTACACCCACAACTACGACCTTGATCCACTAGCTGGCAAGCCGGACTCTCCGGCTGTAGTCGCGTTTTGGAGAACGTCCAGTGGAAAGGAGGCGACGTGTATGGATGGGGCTAATGCCCTTTGGAGGACGAAATACAATGTCGACGCTCCCCACCCCCCGACCGCATCTCGCCAGCGCGTGGCGACAGAGATTTCCGAGGAAGCGGAGGCGGAGGTTGGATCGACCAAGGGCAAAGGCAAGAGCAAGGGTAAGGCTCGTGTGCAGAAGGGTGTAGAGGACAAGAGCGCGGCGCTGCCCAAGGAGAAGGGCAAGCGCAATGGCAGTGGGAAGAGGCGCGCGGATGACGACGACAAGCTCGACACTCGCGCACGCAAAGCCTGCAAACGGTCGCCCCCGGTGGACCCTGCCCCTTCCCGCAGCAGGTCGCGCGCAGCGGTCCAAGAGGGCGGGGGGCGCAAGCCCAAGCCGCAAGCCGCCAAATCGCGTCGAGTCCACTTCACCAACTCCCCCGAGTCCTCCTCCGACGATGACATCCCCGAGTCCCAGTCCGAGGATGACACACCATTGGACGTGGTGCGACCGAAGCGCAAGATATGGGTGGTAGCAGATTCGGATGAGGAGGAGGAGGAGGAGGAGGAGGAGACCCCACCCACCAAACGCGTGAAGCAGGCGGCGGATGCATCCGCCACTCCATCCACTGCCGCGCCATCTCCTCGGCGGCAATTCATGTCGCACGTAGATGTGGGACCTGTGATGCGCTCGACACGCTCGCGCACCACTGCCACTCCCACCGCCATGCCCCCTCCTGCTGCCGTGGCCCCCAAGTCGAAGAAAACACCCTCCACCGTGCCCGCTCCTGCCGCCGCGCCCTCCAAGTCAAAGAAAGCAACGTCCGCGCCCGGAAACCGCTCGAAGTCGACGCAGCCCACTGTGGAACAGAGGGATCTCGACAATGCGGTGATCCGCCCCATCGTCCCCGGCCCGACGCTATACACGGCCGCCACTGGGAAGCCGATCAGGCGAATCTATACAGATCCAGCCGCCGACCCCAGCTACGCCGTCGCGCTGCCCAGCCAGCCCCCAGCCGGGTCTTCGTGGAGGAAGGGGCCTCTGCCTGGCGCCGCCTCCTCGTCCCGTTCACACGATCTGCCTGCGAACGCGCCCCACCGCTCTCCACCGCCATCCGCCCCGCCCACTAACGCCCATCGGCCATCTCTGCCGCCGTCCGCCCCGGCCCCGGCCCCGATGGACCCAAGGGTGCTCGAGGCGCTCACGAGCCTGGTGAATTTGACTGCGGGGGGGGATCACCAGGCGATACTTGATGCTCTCAAGACCATGGGGCAGCCGCGCTGAACGCACCCGGGTCTGCATATCTTTTTTTTCTTGCTTGTTACATCATCTGCCGTGCTGCTGTCGAGGCCTCCGCCGCCTCTTATATACTGTGTATCTCCATCCCGCCCGCCTTCTTGCTACTGTTTCTTGAACCTAGCATCTTGCCAATATCTTGTGTATTACCAGTGTTCATATTGTATTACTATATTGTATCATATAGCACTAATAGCAGTGTATTTCTTGTTTTTCTTGGCTAGTAGTGTACAATGAGACTGTCTGTTGTAAATATGGTACAAATGGTGTTAATAACATTGTGTTATGGTGCCAAAAGTGTTGAAAAAGAGCCCGTAAAATGAGCTGTTTCGGGGCGCACAAAGGCGCGGACGTCCCCGCCAGGCGCGGCACGGCGGTCGCGGCCGTAGCCATCAGGCATGTCTCCCGAAGGGGACATGACTAAAGCTTGACTACAGTCCGCGCAGTGGATGGACCCTCTTAGGTACCCTTTTCACCTACAGCGAAGGGTACCTAAGAGGTCTATTACGGCACCGCGGCGGTGCTCGCTGAGGTGGATGAGAGGAGGAGGAGGATGAGTGCGCGTGGGCGTCGGCGAGGAGGGGCGTCGCCTTGCTCGCTGGTCCATTGCCAGGTGAGTGGGAGTGGGAGTGATCATCGTGCTCGTCGTGGTCGTCGTGCGAGTGCGAGCGCTGGCAGGCCATGTCGTGCGCGACTACATTGTTATCACACTTGTCAGCATTCCAAGACTGGATCATAAAGGGGGAAACATACCTCGAACAATTGACGCCCTCGTCATGACGGGATGGCCCGCCCCCACAGCAGGGTAGTTCTCTTGGCTCTCCTCGCTATCGGATGCCTCCGAATTTACTGCGGACCCCACAAGCTTGGGAGGTGCGGAGGAGGCGGGCTTGACGGGCTTGACGGGTTCGTGAGAGTGCGAGTGCCCATGGGAGTGAGAGTGCCCATGGGAGTGAGAGTGCCCGTGGGAGTGGGTGTGTTCTGTGAGGAGCAATTAGTACGTGAAAAAGGCGTCATCGGATGGGAGCTCCAAGCGAGCCAAGGTCGGGATGCCAGGACATGGCATAGAGCCTTTGGGCCACTTGGAAAGGCCACGGACAGAATTCCAGGAGCGCAGCAACAGGACGCACCATGGAACAAAAACAGTCCGACGAGGTTTGACGCGAGGCCAAAACAGCCGACGATAATCACCAGCTTCGGGTTACTGATTTCCGGCGTGCTGAAAAACCGCTCAAGAGCCTCGAGTGAAATGGAGAAACACAGCGCTGCGAGGAGGGAAATAACTCAGTCTAAAATAGATAGATATAATGATATCTAGAGAAATGGACACACCGAGGAGAAATACGCCGTTAACGAGGGCGGCGAGGATCTCTGCGCGACGCCAGCCATAGGAGTAGCGCGAATCGGTCGCACTTTGGGAGGTGAGCTTGATAGCGTAGAGCGCGTCGATTAAGCTCATCACATCACTAAAAGCAAAACAAAGTAAAGTCAGAATTGGCGCCGGGGTATTACCGGGGTGTATAGAGCACACTTGAGCATGTGAAAGCTGTCTGCAACGAGGGCGAGCGAACCAACTGCGTAGCCTGCGACACGCATAGAGATAAATTAAATGCACAGACATGAGGGAGAATTGGTGGCACCAGAAATAATCTCGACGAAGAAGAAAACGACGTCGATGGCGAGGAGGACCTTGATTCTCGACGAGCGCGACATCCTCGAGGTGGCAGAAGAAAATAATTATGGTGGATGCGAGGCCGAGCGCGGGGGAACCGAGACGCGCGAAATCAACGCGAAATGGTCAGAGAGAAAATAGAGGATTACTAATTTAGGACTTCGGCGGTGTTGTGCTGTGGCTTCTGTGACTAACTTTGAAAGCATCCGGGCTTCGTTCTGGTCGCCATCTGGACTGGCAGTGGACTCTGGCCTGGAAAAGTTCCTTCAGTGACCGCTGGCAAGACAGAATGGGAACGTACCAGAGAAAACTCGAGTGACTACTTGGTGATGTTTTTTAGAGGTTCCAATGGCTAAGTTGGCTTTAACTTTAGTCTTTTGGCCCGGCCTGAGATTTCATCAGGGCCAAAGCTAAATTCTAACACCGGCCAGAAGATTCAGATTTCAGGCCAAACCAAAGGCAGACCATCACTACGAGTCGAGTCCCTGGAGTGACCCAACTGAATGGCAGCAGCCGCGCCCAAAAACACCTTCCTTGGAGTCGCATCAGGTCAGCTGAGCGTGCTACTTGCACTCGTACTTTCCCAGAGCTCCCTCTGAACCTGTTCCATGCATGAATCGATATAGCAGCCACCCCGACGCTGCCATTCGTCTCGAATTCCTGGTGTCCAGTTACGAGCAAGTAGACTTCAGCGCACGCGGAATCACCCTCCTTCTCTAATTCCCGAAATGACCCTCGCCCTCAAAAAATACGCGAAGAAGCTCAACCGCCTCGAAATATTTAGACCAAGAAATACTCTAATTCGGTGGCCCGGCCACTTCCTTTGCCTCTAAGACGAACCATCAGCACTATCCGGAACGCGAATCTAATATACCTTCCCCAAAATTATCGACTCGCGCTTTTGCGCGTTGCTCCGGACTCTATGGAATGCACCTTTGATTTAAATGCAGCGGTCAACGGCACCAACATTCCCCACACCACCGTGGAAAATCCATTTTTCTGAATGCCGATCTTCGTTCCCTGAAGCTTGGAACAATTCTAAAAATGCGCTCTCAGTAAGTGGACCGGGACGGGCGCCTCGGTAAATCAGACCTGTTCAGGTCCTGACTTCGGATTCTCTCAGCCAGTGTCATGAGGTATGTGTATCCGTCTTCTTCTGAAGCTCATCTCCTGCCCAAGTTTGATTCAACTAGTGGAACAATAGGGTGTTTCAGACATCCCTATTTGAGGTCTAACTTGGGTCCGAACTTCGGCCCCAACTTGCGTTGAAGTTGGGACACGAAATAGTTCGGGAACCAAGTTGGATGTCAAATCGTGCCTCACCCCACGACCTGACATCCAACTTGATGTCCGATTTCGTTCCCAACTTCGCTTATCCCAGCTTATTACTGCGCCAAGACCAACTTGAGCTGATGTCGAGCCTGATGGGCGTTCACACATCTGCTCCCAACTTCAACCCCAACTTGATGAAGTTCAGGTCCAAGTTGGAGCTCAAGTTGAGGCCAAATTGGGCCGCAAATTGGAATGTCTGAAACACCCTAATCTGCTTTAAATTTGCTCAGCGGAATTCTGAATCTGGCACCGGCATCATGTCCAGCTTGGATGCTTATGGAGCGTGAAACTGGTGTTACTCAATTCAAATGATTGTGAAGCCGCAACAAATTTGTATTACATATATCATTCCTCCCAAAAAATTCAATTCACTCATGTACAGAATCCGTCTTTTGAGCCTTGTACCAAGCAACATTGGCTAGGATTTTGTGTATTCGAGTTTGAGGTACACCAGTCCGTCGCTGGGCTAATTGCTGAAGCTCTTCAAATACATCTATGTCTGCAAGAACTGCGACACCTTCCAGCTGTTCACTAACTGCGTGGAGCGCAAAGACCGCGTTCCAGGAGCACAGGCCAGAATTGGAGCTCCTTTCCACTCATATAAGGATACATAGTATGTGTTTAATCCAATTACTCACCGTGAGAGAAGCATGAGCTGCTTCGAGAGATTCAAGAGATTCAACTCCAAAATGGCAGGCACAGTGAGATCATGGCTAAGAAGCTCTTCCACAAGCCAGCAGGTCCATCCCGCAACTGTTAAGCTCTGTGTTTTGAGTGATTTCAAGATGTGGTCCTGCACCCTTGCCTCAACCATGGCCTGTGCTCCCCCCAACCAATGCGCCATCATGGCTAATGTGTGCATGGCCATATCATTATCTTGGTCGCTGATTTACATGAAAAGAAAGTTTGCATCAAAAAAAAAAAAAGAGAATTATGTACCACACTCACTCCAGGAAAGTCACAAGTCGCTCACAACTTCCCATCTCTAATATGGGTTTTATGGTGCACTCATATTGCGCCAGTCTGCACAATAGCATGCAAGCAGACTGCCGTGCTCTATGGTCTGGGGACCCAAGCATTTCCCTGATGCAATTGAAAACAGGTGAATACATCACCATTCGTGCATCGCCCTCAGATACAAAGATTCTGTTGGCCAACTCTTCCAGAATAGCAGCCTTTGTCTTCCACAAGACATAATCCCATCTACAACATTATAGTCTCATCGGCAACAAGCTCAGCCATTGACTTTACTGAAAACATACAGGAAATATGATGAGTATATCTTCAATGTTGCTGTGGAAAGCTGGCTGCCTTGATTCTTTCCGATGAAGTCCAATGCCTGGAGGTGATGTGTCAACTTCATCAGCAGCTTTGCTGGGGTCCCACACCTTGGCATTGACTATGCCCTGCACACCCACTGACCAACACGCAAACTGAGCTGCTTTGTGCGTG
The DNA here is from genome assembly GCA_029378395.1 of Mycena leptocephala. Classification (NCBI taxonomy): domain Eukaryota; kingdom Fungi; phylum Basidiomycota; class Agaricomycetes; order Agaricales; family Mycenaceae; genus Mycena; species Mycena leptocephala. The sequence goes on from JARJLF010000214.1 coordinate 248,598, forward strand.
GCCCACAAAACTGCTCGATTATCTTGGTCGCTGATTTACATAAACGAAAATCTGCAACCAAAAAATAGATATCACAACTGAACTCACTGCAGGAGAGCCACAAGTTGCTCACAGCCTCTTGTCTCCACGATGGATGGTATAGCAAACTCATACCATGCCAGTAGTCCCAAGAGCCAGCATGCCGAACCCTGTGCTATGGGGTCTGGTGATGCAAGTATTTCCCAGATGTGATGGAAAACAGGTGAATCCACCACTGCTTGCGCTTCGCCCTCGGATGCAAAAATTCTGCTAGCCAGCTCCTCTAGAATAGCAGCCTTTGTTGTCCACGACACATAATCCCATCTACAGCATTATAGTTTCATCAGCAACAAGCTCAGTCGTTGACTTTAGTGGACACATACAGAAAATATGATGAGTATATCTCCAATGTTGCTGTCGAAAGCTGGCTGCCTTTGTTCTTTCCGATGAATTCCAATGCCTGGCAGTGATACTTATGTTAACTTCATCAGTGGCTTTGCTAGGGTCCCACACCTTGGCACTGACTATGCCCTGCCTGCCCACCGACCAACATGCAAACTGAGCTGCTTCATGTGTGGCCGACAAATCTGCTTGATTATCTTGGTTGCTGATTCACATAAATGAAAATTTGCAATAAAAAATGGATACTACAACTAAACTCACTGCAGGAGAGCCACAAGTCGCTCACAGCCTCTTGCCTCCAAGATGGATGGTATAGTGAATTCATATGATGCCAGTAATCCCAAGAGCCAGCACACCAAACCCTGTGCTGCAGGGTCTGGTGTTGCAAATATTTCCCAGATGTGATGGAAAACAGGTGAATCCATCACTGCTCGGGCTTCGCCCTCAGATGCAAAAATTCTGTTAGCCAACTCCTCTAGAATTGCAGCCTTCGTTGTCCACAAGACATAATCCCATCTACAGTATTATAGTCACATCAAGCTCAGCAATGGGCTTGAGTACGCACGGAAAGTACGATGAGTATATCTCTAGCTTTATCGCTGAAAGTGGGCTGCCTTGATTCTTTCTGATGAATTCCAATGCTTGGCGATGATACATCCGCCTCATCAGCGGCTTTGCTATTGCATGAATGTTGATCGTCGGACCATTCCGGAGCAGCGGATTGCTGTCCGACCACCAACTGAGTACGCTTGTGTGGGTGTCCTGTCGAGTCAAGGGCGGCATGGGAGGAAGGTGAAAGAGGGAGGAGGGCTGTGCGTTCAGTTGTGTGTGTGACCTCGAGCCATTTCGGTTGCTGTGCTGTGACATTGGGCGCTCATTTTAATTTTGAACTGGCGCCCGCGGGGTGCGGGCCGATAGAATAACTTCTTTTACTCAACAGCCTTGTAACGTCCACGAAATCTCGTAAAAATTGTTGTGCTCTCCATCAACGCTAGGGCATCAAACCGTCCGTAATACGTAGTTAATACGCTCATGGGCATATGAATTACGCCGTACTTTTCTTACGCCACGGCCAAACCCGTCCGCAAAGACCTACGAAGCAAGGTCAAACGGGACAGGTCCCGTACATACCGTGCGTTTACAGTAATTAAACATCATCTTTGCCCCCAACAACGTCAATGATCGTCTTGCGGGCCAACCAAAGTTGCATTCCTCTGGTAAGCATATGTTCAACACTGTTTACTCAACGCTGCGCCTAACAAGTTCATTTCTGAGAGAGATTTTTGTCATTGGTCCTATCAAACAACCCGGCCGCTTCGGCCAGGTAAGTGACAAATGATTTTACCGTTCTCGCGGACTTTTTTTGCTTCTTGCTTGGATGGCAAGAAAACAGTTGGACGGGTATCGCCCATGCTGCACCTCGGCTTAACTGAACCCCTAGAAAGCACAATAGATTTTAAACGTGCAAATATATGGGACGGTGGCATTCTGGCGACAGACTTGTGCTTTTAAAAATTGTGTATGTAGTATCGTTCCAAATAATTTTCCTATTCTGCGCTGGCGGCTGAAGTACCGGCATCAGCGGTCTCGAATCCTTGTCTGGCTTCGAGGAAGTCAGAAATTATATCTCATAAAATTTCCTCTTGAATACATTACTCTGCTCCTCGGAAATGTTTCCAGATAATCCCTAGTCGCCTCCAATTTCTGGACAACATGCGGGAGTCAAGTTGCAGCGCAGAAAATCTCAAAGGGGTAAGATCTCTGATGGGACTTCGACTCAACACTGGTTCATGTCCGTCCTCTCTGCAGGTACCGAAACACCGCCATGTGGCGACACGAGCTCCCTGTCATGTCAGAGGCACCAATGTTGTCGTTGTAGACATGATTTTGGAGCGATGCCAGTCAGCTTTTAGAAACCCGCTTGGAAACCCGTAAACGCGTAAATGGATAGTCTCGTTCCCAGACGTTATAGGGCAGTCGCTCGCTGCGCTCGCGGGCAGGCATCCTAACGGGGATATAATGTACAGATGTTGTCGAGGCAGAATTTGATGAAAGTTTGATGGGCGAGCACTGCCCTATAACGTCTGAGAGTTCGCCCGACGTTCCTGCGTCCGGTATGCGTGTACTTTGACCGTAAAAGATGCGTTCGGTGACATCAGTCACGCATGTCACATCCGAAATTCTCGAGTACTTTTGCTCTTTTGAAGTCACTGAGGCCCCAAATAATACACATTTTCGACTCATAACCTCCAGCACACAATACTATTTCCTTTGGCGCGGTGGAATTTTATTGGGGTGGAAGTCAGAGGCCTAAAACCCTTGTTTTTGGGTCAAAACTCGGAAAACATGGGCACAACATGCTACTGAAGGGCGGAAATCGTGTTTATACAAATTGAGTATCATTGCAGGATTGGAGTGCATGATATTAATTTATTTGGGCTCAAAAAACAAGCTTTGAATATGTGCAGAACTCCATGTTGAGCAGGCATCAATCTTGAAGGTTGTTCAGAAACAGACGGTATCCCCTGGAAACACAGATTTTACCCTATTGAATCAGTTGAAGTGTATCCACGTCATAAAATAAGGGATAGGGCATTTTCCTTGGTCCCAATTCACCTGAATTGCCTTCAAAATGTGTGCATCATTGGATCCCCGATAATATTAGGGAAAATGTGTTCAAGGGGTCTAGCATGTTTTAGAATGTATTAAGAGCATATATATTGACTTTCAGGCCGATAGCATAAAGGATGGAGGAGAAAGAAATATTTTGGTACAAGCGTGACATGAACGCAGTATTTACGATCAAAGTGCACCAGATGTTAGGGCGGTGATCTTGCGGCTGATTTCTCATCATTTTGTGCCTCGGACTTTCGGTCCGCTGATCCTACCGCACCGCCCTCACATCTGGAGCCGAGATTAGTAAATGGACGGTTACAGGGATCCGTTTACGGCTTGACCCGTACCGTTGCCGTACCGTCACAGGTTGAACCAACCTGGCTGACGTTACGGTGGCGTAACCGCATTTACGGGCCGTATTTCCGTAAAAATACGGGACGGGTTGATGCCCTAATCAACGTGACCACGGGACTGCATTGCTGAGATTCCGGTTGAATAATACTAGTAAGTAACCCATGGATTTTCCAACAAGCGAGGCAAATACAACTTGAAGCGGAAGCTGAGCAAGCACTACAATACCGGAGCAAAATACATCCTATTTCGGTGATCAAAAAGAAAAAGAAGAAAAAAAGATATGTCGGCCCGGGTTGAGGTTGTCGATTAGAACAGTAGACGGACGTTGATTTATTCATAGCGCTAGTGCGTGAACAGTGCTAAGCTCAGAATCAGAATCTGCGCATATGCATAAAAACACCGGGACCTTCGCCCTATGGATGAGAATTTTTTGAATACAATGCTAGGATTTTATGTGATATGTGGATGGATTGTCGAGATCCTCCATTGCCTCCTAAGTAAATTTCAGCCTATGTTAGCCACAACCCGAAAACCACGCCAAAACGTCTGAAAAAAACGATGAAAGTATTTACAATAACCTTTACGAGTCTGGGAGCTACAAAAATGAAGATGCTTGCAAGACTTAAAGGTACTTTCGATCAAGGATATTTTTTCCATAGGTCTTGCATATCTCAGTCCCCGGACATCGAAAAGTTATTGTAAATATTTTCTCCCTATCATTTGAATGTTTGGCATGGAAATTCTGGTTATCCTCCCTGTGAGTTAGGATGCAATTCACCTGGTGTAGGAATAATAAGAATTTCATCGGGTGCAGGTTGAATTATGCCGGCGCATAGTATTGGATTGATATTTGCCTGATGTTGATTCGCAACCTGTTACTTTTAATTTTTCCCGGCCGATTGAATTGTTGGGTCATACTGGTCAAGTAATTGTACTGTTTCAAAGCGCTACTTCACAAATTTTATTTCATAAGTGAACTTTGCTGAATCTACTGCGATGGATTCTCCAAAAAGTGAGGTTCAGGCTCAGGGAGTGCTACTTAATCTCAAGCTCAGCGCCCCAGGATGCAAATCCAACTTCTCCCCCATGACAAAAATGCAGTTTCGAGGAAAAAATATTTGTGTGAACGGCATTCGACAAATATTTGTATGCCCATATGTCCTTTCTTTTATATTTGTCGTCATATGAGGTATAATAACCTAGAGACAGTGGACGCATTGCAGGACTGCGCAATAGCCTCATAATAATGGGATATTTTTTGCAAAAACCCAGTCAGGATCGCAAGTTCAGTTCAAGTTGAACAACATGGTTCAAATTTGCTCGGTGGTTCTTGGAATCTGGCACCGGCCTTTCAGTCTGGATGCTTACGGAGCAGAACAATCCAGATCATTGCGAGGCCGTAGCGGACTTGTATTATATATATTATCCCAAAAAATTCAATTCACTCTTATACAGGATCTCTCTTTCGCGTTGTACGATATCGAGCAACGTCGGATTTACACCAGTCTCACTGTAAGGAGGATATACTCGAGTACAATCGGGATGCATCGACCTGAATGATCGGCCCACTATCAAGCTGATTGAGGCTTCAGGCTGAGTGTATAGTACAGCCAACCTGGGTGCTTTCGTTCAGCACTTTCAATCAGGTTGATAGCTTGAAAACCAATTTATTACTGCTATATAATACAGTGTTCCGTAACTAATCTACATGCAGCACGGCCGTCGTCTTGAGCTTTGACATTGTTCCTGGGCTGCTTGGGCTGACTCTACAGAAGAAATAGGACCATCACGACAACACAACAACTCACTGCGGCACCAAAACAGGGAGACAGGATCGGGAGAAGTCAACGGAAGAAATCGAAGTCGACAAAGAAATGAGTCCACTGTGAAGAAAATTGTCCAAACACCAGCGTATGGATTCACTCGCAATGTGGCACATGCTGGGTCCTGAACTCGCGTCATCGGGAAGTTACGGCTTTGGAGAGACTTGACGAAGGAGATGTGCGTCCGTGTTGACCTGAAGGACATTTCGAGGACACAACACACCTGCAAAGTCAATGGTGCAGCTTTACACTAACCAATGAGGCAGAAGACTAGACGTCCACAGGCGGCGGCGCTACGAGGTATGTCATAACAATATCAGCAGGGTATGAGGAGCAAGGGGAAAGGAAAAGACGCACGACAACAAGCGTTATCCTGCGGGTTGCACTCCTCCGGCGGGCAGAGCACGAGGCACGCCGTGTCTACATTCGCGGCGTGAACCTGTTCGCGTTGACGCAACAACAAAATCAATCGATCTCTGTGTAGTACGGCGGAGAGAGAAACGTACCTCCATCGCGACCCGCGCGCCGTAATACTCCGGCTGGATCGTACACGAGTGGATCCCCTGGTCGCGCAGCACCATGTGTATCTCCGCCGCAATCGGCATAAAGTCGCGCTCGCGCGGCGAGGACGTGCACGGACGCAATGTTCTTGGACTCGGAGAGCCGTGTGGGGCGTCGCCGACCATGGCGCGTCGTAAAGTCGAGGTGCGATTGCGTCGAGGGTCAGGTCGTGTTGGGTGGAGGAAGTCGATGGACGGGTGGTGCGTCAAGGCGAGATTACAGGTGCGGTGCGTGAAGTACGCGGGTCATTCAGAGATGGGGAAGGAAGGCGGGATTGCCAATGATCAGCACCACCTCACGCGGAGAAGCACGAAAACACACACCTGCCAAATATGCAGTTCATGCAGCCCCAGCACGCCCTCCACCGCCAATATCGCCGCGCGCACCTGCTCGATCGAGATCGTCGCGGGACGCCTTGCAGGAGGACGAAGGACGCGGAGCGGACTGTTTGGTGCGCAAGTCAGCATGTGTGTACGGTTCGCAATCAGACGGAGAAAGGGAAGTGTCGGGCGCGGCCGTATCGCACGCAAACATGTTGTGTGGAAAGGAAGTAGTGAAAGGAAGAAAGGACGCACCAAGCGGCACCACGCTCCCCAATATAATACACGCAATAACCAGACTGATCGCCGGGTCAAAGTACACCTCGTGCCCGTTCCACGACGCGGGCGCGAGCATGATGATGAGCCCCGTGGCGATGACACCTACGTTCCCCAGCGCGTCACCGAGGACGTGCAGCACGAGCGCGCGCATGTTCATCGAGCCGGCTGCTGAATGTCCGTGCCCGTGCGAGTGCCCATTCGCCTTGGAGGCGGGTGAGGGGGAGTGCGAGTGCGAGTGGCCGTTCGCGCCGGAGTGGTCGTGGGGGACAGAGGAGGAAGACGAGTGCGCATGGGCGTCGGCGAGGAGGGGCGTCGCCTCGCTCGCTTGGGAGTGGGAATGATCATCGTGCTCGTCGTGGTCGTCGTGCGAGTGCGAGTGCGCGCGCGCCATGTCTGTGCGACTGCATTGTTATCACATTCGTCAGCATTCCAAGACTGGACTATAGCAAGGAAAATGTACCTCGAACAATCGACGCCCTGGTCATAACGGGATGCCCCGCCCCAACCGCGGGGTAGTTCTCCTCGCTCTCCTCGCTATCGGACGCCTCCGAGTTTACTGCGGACCCTACAAGCTTGGGAGGTGCGGACGCGGGCTTGACGGACTTGACGGGTTCGTGAGAGTGCGAGTGCCCATGAGAGTGAGAGTGTCCGTGGGAGTGGATGTGTTCTGTGAGGAGCAATTAGTGCGTGAAAAAGGCGTCATCGGATGAGAGCTCCAAGCGAGCCAAGGTCGGGATGCAAGCGCATGGCATAGAGCCTTTGGGCCACTTGGAAAGGCCACGGATGGAACTCTGGGGGCGCAGCAACGGTAAGGGCCTCGTACGCACCGTGGAACAAAAACAGCCCGACAAGATTTGACGCGAGGCCAAAGCAGCCGACGATAATCACCAGCTTCAGGTTGCTGATCTCCGGCGTGCTGAAAAACCGCTCCAGCGCCGCGAGTGAGATGGAGAAACACAGCGCTGCGAGGAGGGAAATAAGCCAGTCTAAAATAGATAGATATAATTGATAATGGACAGACCGAGGAGAAAGACACCGTTGACGAGGGCGGCGAGGATTTCTGCGCGGTGCCAGCCATAGGAGTAGCGTGAATCGGTCGCACTTTGGGAGGTGGGCTTGATGGTGTAGAGCGCAACGATTAAGCTCATCACATGATGTTCTGGGTTCAAACTTCCGATGGCTTTGGCTTTAACTTTTTGAGTGGCCTGAGATTTCATTGGCAAGCCAAAGCCAAATATCCTCAAAATCACCCGCCAAAAAGCCACAGCTTTTTGGCCTTCAGGCCAATTTCAGGCCAATTTCAGGCCAAGGCCAACCAAAGCCGCTTTTGGCCTGGCCGTTGATTTTAGAAAGCCAGAACCAGAGCCATAGCTTTTAGGCCAAACCAGAGCCAGAACAACACTACGAGTCGAGTCCTTCTGGAGTACTAGTAGCCCAACCATGATAGCAACCACGTATAACATCGCCCGAAAACACCCATTCCATGGAGCTGCATCAAGTCGGCCGAGCCTGCTACTTACGCCCGTACTTTCCCAGAGCTCCCTCTGAACCTGTTCCATGCATGAATCGATATAGCAGCCACCCCGACGCTGCCATTCGTCTCGAATTCCTGGTGTCCAGCTATGAGCAAGTAGACTTCAGCGCACGCAGAATCACCCTCCTTTTCTAATTCCCGAAATGGCCCTTGCCCTCAAACAATACGCGAAACAGTTCAACCGTCTCGAAATATTTAGACGGAGAAATAATCTAATTCGATGGCCTGGCCCCTTCCTTTGCCTCCGAAAATAGGGCTCTGTTTATAAGCCGGTTTGTAAACATTGTTTAAACAGGTGTTTCTAAACCGGTTTTTAAATGCCTGTGCCAAACCACCCTGTTTTAATTCAGGTGCAGTGCCGGGCAACACCAATTTCGCTGAAGATTGAACAGAATTGCAATATTTTCGGTGCGATGTAGGTTGGTTTCTCGATACAGTCTGGAATTTGACAGATTAGACCCGAAAACACAGTACACATCACCAAAATTGTGCTTGTATTCCCTGCACCTGGTTCCGAGGTTCAAAAATCGACTTTGCCGGAGCAACGGAGCTCCATTTTGGACATCAAGAACCCAGAGATACTAAAGCACTTGAGAAGGAGCACAAAAACCTCGATTTTGGCCCGTTTCCAGCGTATTTGGGTCGCCATTTATAAACCCGTTATAAACACCCTGTTTGTAAACCAAGGTTTAAAAACTGTTTATAAGTGCCCGCGGAATTATAAACAGAGCCCTATCCGAAGACGAACAATCGGCAGTCGATCAAGCGCGCGAATCTAATATGTAAATATTTCCTTTCCCAAAATTATCGAATCGCGCTTTTGCGTGTTGCTCCGTACTTTGTGGAATGCGCCTTTGATTTAAAATACAGTGGTCAACGGCATTAGCATCCCCACACTACCGTGGAAAATCCAGTCTCTTCTGAATCCCGATCTTCGTTTCTGAAGTTTGGGACAATTCTAAAATGCCCGTTCTGCTCTCAACATTTAAGACGGCATTCTCACAGCTTCATTGCCTGCCCAGGAAACACTCGCCCTCTCTTACGACGGACGTCTTCGGGCTCTTTTTCACCGCCGCTCAGAAGACTGTGAAGTATAAGTTATAATGACCAGCTCTGTTCACCCAGCTGGCCAAATAGCTCCGTCCTCCGACGATGTAGACCAACACTCGTCTCAACTTCCCCGGAATCAACACGGAACCTCCTCTCGTTCTGCTCCCTTTTTAATATTAATACTTTCCGAGTCAATGAAATGGCCGTCACCCTCGAACAATACCGCTGAAACGAAATAATGGACGGCACTTCGGCTGGCCTCGGGCGGTTCCTTTGCGAAAATCCGACAATACGCGGATAATCTGTTATGTATAGTATATGATGTCCCTTCCCAAAATTATCGCGTTGCTCCGGACCTTGGAATACGATCTCCAACGACACCAGCCTCCCTCCACAACACCATGGAAAATCCGGTTCTTTTGAATCTCCGTTCCGTGAAGTTGGAACAGTTCTAGTACATACTCTTAATAAGTGGACAGGTGCCCGCACCCTGTCCTGCCCAAGTTTGGTTCAACTTGCACAATCTGGTCCAGATTTGCTCAGCAGCGTTCTGGATCTGGCTCCGGCATTACTTCCAGCTGGGATACTTACGGTGTTATCCAATTCAAATGATCGTGAAGCCACAACAGATTTTTATTACATGAATTATCCCTCCCAAAAATGAATTCATTCGTGTACAGAATCTGTCTTTTCTGCCTTGTACCGAGCAACGTTGGCTAGGATTGTGCGTATGTGAGATGGATTGAAAACAGACTTTTCCCGGGTTACTGGTAGTTGCTGAAGCTCCTCAAATACTTCTGTGTCTGCAAGTGCTGCGACACCTTCGGGCCATTCACTAATTGCGCGGAGCGCACTGATCCCGTTCCGAGAGAGCACGCTCCAGGGGGGGTGCCTAGAACGCAGGTTTTCAATGTCTGATTTCTTGCAGCATATGATCCAATGACTCACCGCGAGAGGATCACAAGCTGCTTCGAGAGATTTAAGAGATTCAACTCCAAAATGGCGGGTGCAGTGAGGTCGTGGCCCAGGAGCCCTGCTACGAGCCGGCAGGTTTCTTCCGCAACCCGCGACCCCCGTGATTCGAGTAATTCCAAGATGTGGTCCTGCGCCTTTGCATCGACCATAGCCTGTGCTCCCTCCAACAAACGCGCAATGACAGCTAACATGTCCATGGCCCAGAAGACAACACTATCCTCTCCGTCGCTGATTTATATATAATGAAAATCTGTGTCAAAAAAAAAGAGGATATGTATCAAACTCACTGCAGGAGAGCCACAAGTCGCTCACAGCCTCTTGTCTCCAAGGTAGATGGTATGGCAAACTCATACTGCATCAGCAGTCCCAATAGCATGCATGCCAAACCCCGTGCTACGGTGTCTGGTGATGCAAGTATTTCCCAGATGTGATGGAAAACAGGTGAAGACACCACCACTCGCGCATCGCCCTCAGATACAAAAATTCTGTTGGCCAACTCCTCCAGAATAGTGGCCTTCGTCATCCACAAGACATAATCCCATCTACACCATTATAGTCTTATCAGCAACAAGCTCAGCCATTGACTTTACTGAAAACATACAGAAAATATGATGAGTATATCTTCAATGTTGCTGTGGAAAGCTGGCTGCCTTGATTCTTTGTGATGAAGTCCAATACCTGGAGGTGATATGTCAGCTTCATCAACGGCTCTGCTGGGGTCCCACACCTTGGCATTGACTATGCCCTGCACACCTGCCAACCAACACGCAAACTGAGCTGCTTTGTGCCTGGCCGACAAAACTGCTCGATTATCTTGGTCGCTGATTTACATAAATGAAAACTTGTGACAAAAAAGGATATCACAGCCAAACTCACAGTAGGAGAGCCATAAGTCGCTCACAGTCTCTTGTCTCCAGGATGGATGGTATAAGAAACTTATATGATGCCAGTAGTCCCAAGAGCCAGCATGCCAAATCCTGTGCTACAGGGTCTGGCCACGCAAGTATTTCCCAGATATGATAGAAAACCGATGAATGCACCACTGCTCGTGCTTCATCTTGAGATGCAAAAATTCTGTTAGCCAACTCTTCAAGAATAGCAGCCTTTGTTGTCCACAAGACATAATCCCATCTACACCATTATAGTCTCATCAGCAGCAAGCTCAGCCATTGACTTTAGTGAAAACATACAGAAAATATGATGAGTATATCTTCAATGTTGTTATGGAAAGCTGGCTGCCTTGATTCTTTCTGATGAAGTCCAATGCCTGGAGGTGATATGTCAACTTCATTGATGGCTTTGCTGGGGTCCTGCACCTTGGCATTGACCACAGCCTGCATGCCCCCTGACCATCGCGTAATCTGAGCTGCTGTATGTGTGGTCAACAAAACCAATCGATTATCTTGTTCGCTGTTTTACATAAGTGAAATTTGTGATAAAAAATGGATACCACAGCCAAACTCACTGCAGGAGATCCACAAGTTGCTCACAGCCTCTTGCCTCCAAGATGGATGGTACAACGAACTCATAGCATGCCATTAGTCCCAAGAGCCAGCATGCTGAACCCTGTGCTACAGGGTCTGACCATGCAAGTATTTCCCAGATGTGATGGAAAACCAGTGAATGCACCACTGCTCGTGCTTCGTCTCCAGAGACAAAAATTCTGTTGGCCAACTCCTCCAGAATAGCAACCTTTGTCACCCACAAGACATGATTCCATCTACAGCATTATAGTCTTATCAGCAACAAGCTCAGCCATCAACTCTAGTGAAAACATACAGAAAATATGATGAGTATATCTCCAATGTCGCTGTTGAAAGCTGGCTGCCTTGATTCTTTCTGATGAAGTTCAATGCCTAGAGGTGATGTGTCAACTTCATCAACGGCTTTGCTGGGGTCCTGCACCTTGGCATTGACCACAGCCTGCATGCCCTCTGACCATTGCGTAATCTGAGCTGCTGTATGTGTGGCCGACAAAACCAATTGATTATCTTGGTTGCTGATTCATAAATGAAAATTTGCAACAAAAAATAGATATCACAGCCAAACTCACTGCAGGAGAGCCACAAGTTGCTCACAGCCTTTTGTCTCCAGGATGGATGGTATAACGAACTTATATGATGCCAGTAGTCCCAAGAGCCAGCATGCCAAATCCTGTGCTACAGGGTCTGGCCACGCAAGTATTTTCCAGATGTGGTGGAAAACAGATGAATCCACCACTGCTTGTGCTTCGCCCTCGGATGCGAAAATTCTGTTGGCCAACTCCTCAAGAATAGCAGCTTTCGTTGCCCACGAGACATAATCCCATCTACACCATTATTGTCTCAGCAACAAGCTCAGCCATTGATTTCAGTGAACACGTACAGAAAATATGATGAGTACATCTCCAATGTTTCTGTCGAAAGCAGGCTGCCTCTATTCTTTTCGATGAATCCCAATACCTGGAGGTGATATGTCAATTGCATCAGCGGTTTTGCCGGGATCCCGCACCTTGGCATCAACCATCACCTGTGTGCCCTCTGACCGATGAGCAATCTGAGCTGCTGCGTGCATGGCCCACAAATATGCTCGATTATCTTGGTCGCTGATTTACATAAATGAAAACTTGTGACAAAAAAAGAATACCACAGTCAAACTTACAGCAGGAGAGCCACAAGTTTCTCACAGCCTCTTGTCTCCACGATGGATGGTCTGGCGAACTCATACCGCATCAGTAGTCCCAGTAGCCTGCATGCCGAACCACATGCTACAGCGTGTGGTGATGCAAGTATTTCCCAGACATGGCAGAAAATAGGTGAATCCACCACTGCTCGTGCTTCGCCCTCAGATACATCAATTCTGTTGGCCAAATCCTCCAGAATAGCAGCCTTTGTTGCCCATGAGACATAATTCCATCTACAGCATTATAGTCACATTGAGCTCAGCAATGGACTTGAATGCACACATACGGAAAATACGATGAGTATATCTCCAATTTTGTCGTCGAAAGTGGGCTTCCTTGATTCTTTCTGATTAAGTCCAATGCCTGACGGTGATGCATCAACTTCATCAGTGGCTTTGCCGCCGCATGAAGGTTCATCAGGAAACACTGTTTTGTTCAGTAGCCACACGCCAAAGGTACCCGGATATAGTAGCCCTAGTAGCTGTCTGACAGAGACCAGTAGCCCTTGGTAGCTCTGGTAGTTATTCAGCGAAAGATCAGTAGCGCCGCGTTGCCGACCATCCACGGATCAGTAGCAATCAATAGCCGACATGACACAATAACACACATTAAAGCCTCCAGGGCTTCACAGCAACATGAACAACCTGCAGGTATTCACTTTTGACCTAGTTGGGGTCTTCAGAGAATTGCAATGCACGAACCGTCGCTCGGCCTTGAGTCGCTCGAAACTTGCTCAGTCATTTCAAACTCCGCTCACACGTGCCAGATTGCGTGATTTTTGACAGATGGTTGATCTTTATTGATGTTGTCTTTCTTCCTTTCCCCCCATCTCCTTCACCGCCGTCTCTCGCAGCAGACATCCCAACCCTCTGTCCCAACCCTCCTACGCCTATGCCCGTTCTTCTGGACTCATCCACGTGCTCCCTCCTCAAGTGATGTCTGCCTTTCGGCTCGCAAGCCGGTGTGTCGCTCCGGAGCCAAGTATGGCCACCACGAAGTCTGCTGGACCTCAAGCCTCCCAATTTATGTGCTCTCTGCCTCTTTCAAGACCCATTATCTTGACCCAACAAGACTGCAAGATCCAAGACTGCAAGTTCTCGAAGTGAAACTCATCAAAACTTCAATATGATGTATCGCAACGCGCGCACCTGCGCCTTTAGTTCCCATGTGCCGCATCTCTCCTGGGCACTCACCCGTGCATTATCAACTGCTCCTCATCCTCTCTGGACTAACAGGTATCCCCTGCTGCACGCACAATCAGCCGCAGTTTTCTGTTGTTGAAGGCAGGCCGGTATGTGACTTGCCTTTGATGACCTCGTCTTTTAGCTAACAACTTTCCACTGAACAGTCTTTTGAAGAGCTCGGATGTTGGATGTCCAGTGGTGAGCTGTTAACCTCAGATTTATTTCTTGTGCTGACTTGATTCCTCAGATGTCTGTCCTGTATTTTATTTCTACGTCTGTCTTACGCAGTATGAATATATTATTGTTTCCATCCAACACCGTGACCAATGCAAACATTTCAATTCAATTGATACACTTATTTCTTTGACGACTACGACTGGCTCTGGTGGTGTACTGGGTGCTATGAGCAACTACTAAGAACCAGGCTACGGCTACTAGGAGCTACCAAGCTCACGTGTGACAGCTACCAGGAGCTACCGAGGCTCGGCAGGGACTTCAGTAGCCCACAGTATCAGGGGACTAGACTACCAGGATACTCAAACTACTGGAGCTCCGGAGCGCTACATACCCAAGTCATTGTTTCCTGATGTTGATCGTCGGGCCCTTGAGCAATGGGTTGCTGTCTGACCACCAACTGAATATGCTTGTGCGGGAGTCTTGTCGAGTCAAGGGCGGCATGGAGGAAAGGCGTAAGAGGGAAAGCTGTAGAGTTGCGTGACTTCAAACCATTTTAGCTGCTGTGCAAATCCGATGCTTGCGCGCTCATGATCATTTTCCTTATTTTGAGCTGACTCCCGTGAGATAAGTAGAGGCCGATAGAATGGCTTCTTTGAACAGCTCTTGCACATAAATCTCATCTCAAAACGTCGCGCGCATTGTCAACGCGACTAAGGGACTGCAATGCAGGGATTCCGATTCCATTGCCGCAGTTAGAAAATTCAAGAAGCGCCAACTATCTACCTCTCTGCACCAGAATAGGGCCCATCCATTTTATTAAAACCGTCTCATTGACACTCTTTATATTTTTCTGTACCATTTTCCCTGCAATGAGTCAAAACCATTTTGGCTGCTGTGCAAATCCGATGCTTGCGCGCTCATGATCATTTTGCTGAGTTTGAGCTGACACTCGTGGGATGCAGGCCGATAGAAAGGCTTCTTTGAACAGCCCTTGCATCCTTTACCTAAATCCCGTCTCAAAACATCGCGCGCATTGTCAAGGCGACTAAGGGACTAATGCAAGGATTCCAAGAGGGATTCCGATTGAATTCACTTTGAAGTAGTTAAAAAATTCAACAAGCACCAACTATCTACCTGTCTGCACGACAATAGGCCCATCCATTTTATTAGTAGCCTTATTGTTCTGTACCATTTTCCCTGCAATCTCCCAGCAATCTCACTAATTTCAACATAAATATGTGATCGGACCGACGTGCCGCGCTGAACTTTTCGAATGTTGAACTTGAATTGTTGGGTCAATTAATTCAATTGTCTGTGCAACTTCAACCTGCTATTTCATAGATTGTATTTCGTAAGTGAAACAGAACTTTGCGGAACCTACTCTCCAAAGAATGAGATACAAGCTCAGGGAGTACTACTTAATCTTAAGCTCAGCGCCCCAATGTCTGAAAATCCACCTTTTCCCCGCGACAAAAATGCGGTTTTGGGGTAAAAATATTGTGTGAAACATCCGAATACCAAAGAAGAACCTTTGTCTGCGCTTATGTCCTGTCATTTATATTTCGATGTCATACAGGCATACCAGGCATAATAACCTAAAGGCATTGGATCCATTGCAGGAGGAAGGTGGACTGCGCAGTAGCCTCATAATAATGGGATATTTTTTTTACAAAGACTCAGTCAGGTTCGCAAGTTCAGTTCAAGTTGAACAACATGGTTCAAATTTGCTCAGTAGTTCCTGGAATCTGGCACAGGTCTTACTTCCGGTCTGGATGCTTATGGAGCAGAACAATTCAGATGATTGTGAAGCCGCAGGGGACTTTTATTATATATTATCCCAAAAAAACAATTCACTCTTGTACAGAATCTCTCTTTCGCACTGTATGATACCGAGCAACGTCGGATTTACACCAGTCTCACTGTAGGGAGGATAAACTCGAGTACAATCGGGCTGCATCGACCTGAGTGAATGGCCCACTATCAAGCTGATTGAGGCTTCAGGCCGAGTGTATAGTACAGTCAACCTGGGTGCTTTCGTTCAGCAGTTTCAATCAGGTTGATAGTTTGAAAACCAATTTATTACTACTATATAATACAGTGTTACGTACTAATGATACTAATCTACATGCAGTGCGGCCGTCGTCGTGAGCTTTGACATTGTTCCTAGGTTCTACAGAATAATAGGGCCATCACGACAACACAACAACTCACAGCGGCACCAAAACAAGGAGACGGGATCTGAGATCGGGAGAAGTCAACGGAAGAAATCGAAGTCGACAAAGAAATGAATCCACTGTGAAGAAAATTGACAAACACCAGCGTAAAGATTCACTTGCAATGCGGCACATGCTGGGTCCGGAACTCGCGTCATCGGGAAGTTACGGCTTCGGAGGGACTTGACGAAGGAGATGTGCGTCCGTGTTAACCTGAAGGACATTTCGAGGACACAACACACCTACAAAGTCAATGGTGCAGCTTTGCACTAACCAATGAGGCAGAAGACCAGGCGTCCACAGGCGGCGGCGCTACAAGCAACATCAGTAGGGTACATATGAGGAGCAAGCGGAAAAGCAAAAGAGACGCACGACAACAGGCGTTATCCCGGGGGTTACACTCCTCCGGCGGGCAGAGCACGAGGCACGCCGTGTCTGCGTTCGCGGTGTTAACCTGTTCGCGTTGACGCAACAACAAAATCAATCAGTCTCTGTGTAGTATAGCGGAGAGACACGGAGGAGATGGGAGAAACACACGGACCTCCATTGCGACCCGCGCACCCGACCCGCGCACCGTAATACTCCGGCTGGATCGTGCACGAGTGGATCCCCTGGTCGTGCAGCGCCTTGCGTGTCTCCGCCGCGATCGGCATAAAGTCGCGCTCGCGCGCCGCGAGGACATGCATGGACACGATGTTCTTGGATTCGGAGAGCTGTCGTGCGCGACCGGGGTCGGGTCGTCAAGTCAAGGTGCGATTTCATAGATGGTCAGGGCGGTTGGTGTGGTGCGTGTCGAGGTGAGGTGAGGTGCGTTCATAAAGCAAAGAGAGGAAGACAGAAAACGATCAGCACCCGCACAACCTCTCAACGCAGCTCGACGCGACGCACCTGCCAAATATGCAGCTCATGCAAGCCCAGTACGCCCTCCACTGCCAATATCGCCGCGCGCACCTGCTCGATCGAGATCGTCGCGGGGACGCCTTGCAGGTGGACGAAGGACGCGGAGCGGACTGTTTGTAGCACGAATCAGTACATGATTTCGCAATCAGGCGCAGAAGGGGAAAGATGGAGACATATCGCCATTGAGAGGGTAGGGGAAAAGGAAGAAGAGGAGGAATCAAGGAGGAAGGAAGAACACGACACGCACCAAGCGGCACCGCGCTCCCCAATATAATACACGCAATAACCAGACTAATCGCCGGGTCAAAGTACACCTCGCGCCCGTTCCACGACGCCGGCGCGAGCATGATGACCAGGCCCGTGGCAATGACGCCCACGTTCCTCAGCGCATCGCCGAGGACGTGTAGGACCAGCGCACGCATGTTCATCGAGCCGGCGGCTGAATGGCCGTGCCCGTGACCGTGCGTTCCGTGCGAGTGGCCGTTCGCCTTGGAGGCGGGGGACGGAGAGTGCGAGTGGGAGTGTCCGTTTGTGCCAGAGTGGACGTGTGAATGGGGGGCAGAGTAGGAGGACGAGTGCACATGGGCGTCGGCGAGGAGGGGCGTCGTCTCGCTCGCTTGTGAGTGGGAATGATCATCGTGCTCGTCGTGGTCGTCGTGCGAGCGCTGGCGGGCCATGTCATGTGCGACTATATTGTTATCACATTCGTCACCATTCCCTTAATTATAATACTAATAAAAAGGAAACGTACCTCGAACAATTGATGCCTATGTCATAACGGGATGGCCCGCCCCCACCGCGGGGTAATTCTCCTCGCTCTCCTCGCTATCGGACGCCTCCGAATTTACTGCGGACACGACAAGCTTGGGAGGTGAGGAGGAGGCGGGCTTGACGGGCTTGACGGGTTCGTGAGAGTGTGAGTGCCCATGGGAGTGAGAGTCCGTGGGAGTGAGTGTGTTCTGCGGGAGGAGCAGTTAGTACGTGAAAAAGGTGTCATCATGGGAGCTCCAATCGAGGCAAGGTCGGGATGCAAGGGCATGGCATAGAGCCTTTGGGTCACTTGGAAAGGCCACGGACAGAATTCCAGGAGCGCAGCAACAGGACGCACCATGAAACAAAAACAGTCCGACAAGGTTTGACGCGAGGCCAAAACAGCCGACGATAATCACCAGCTTCGGATTGCTGATCTCCGGCGTGCTGAAGAACCGCTCTAGCGCCTCGAGTGAGATGGAGAAACACAGCGCTGCGAGGAGGGAAATAAGTCAGTCTAAAATAGATGGATATAAATGATATGGACAGACCGAGGAGAAAGACACCGTTGACGAGGGCGGCAAGGATCTCTGCGCGGTGCCAGCCATAGGAGTAGCGCGAGTCGGTCGCACTTTGGGAGGTGAGCTTGATGGCGTAGAGCGCGACGATTAAGCTCATCACATCACTAAAAGCAAAACAAAGTAAAGTCAGAATTGGTGTTGGGGTATTGCCGGGGTGTATAGAGCGCACTTGAGCATGTGGAAACTGTCCGCAACGAGGGCGAGCGAGCCGACTGCGTAGCCTGTGACACGTATTGAAGTAAATTAAATGCACAGACTTGAGGGAGAATTGCTGGCACCAGAAATAATCTCGACGAAGAAGAAGACGACGTCGATGGCGAGGAGGACCTTGATTCTCGACGAGCGCGACATCTTCGATGTGGCAGAAGAAAAATAATTAGCGTCGATGGGGGCCGAGCGCGGGGAGCCGAGACGCGCGAAATGGTCGGAGAGAGAAAATAGAGGATTACTAATTTAAGACTTTGGCGGTGTTGTGCTGCGGCTTCCGTGACTAACTTTGAAAGCCCCTAGGCTTCGTTCTGGTCGCCATCTGGACTCTGGCCTCGAAAAGTTCCTTCAGTGACCGCTGGCAAGACAGAATGGAAACTTACTACGGAACACTCGAGCGACTACTTAGTGATATTCGGGAGCCTGGTACACTGAGGCCAAAGCCACTTTGGCCTGGCCTAAGACTATGAAATACAATGAGCTTATCTTAAGATCCGGGCGGTGCAAACCGCCAACCGAACTTAAGTTCGACCTGATCTTAAGTTCTCTGCACAAGCGGGCCACCTGTGTGGCGCCCACCTGTATACGCCCCCCCCCCCTTGAGCCACTACTTAAGTCCCGCCCAAAACTCAAGTCCCGCTCACGACTTGAGTTCCACAGCCTCTCAAGTTCCAACTGTAGTTTAAGTTCCGTATGCAATCTCCAGTTCCATTAACAACTTAAGTTACACCTCCGAGACTTAAGTACCTAAATTGCTGTGGCTGTGCAACGACGAGCAGCCAGATTGTGCCGCCGACCGGGTTTCCGAGCACGGGGGTGGCGTGCGAGAGCCCCAATACACGTCTGCCGGCAAGGGCCCGGTCGCCGCGTTAAAAATCTTTGTACGCCCGATGTATGTCCTAATCCGTGGTGAATAAACAAAATAAATATGTTCCATGGAAGCGTGGCCCTCACCATGTCATCCATCCATTTGAAGACTACGTCGCGCCACCCATCAATCTTGGTGACCAGTTCATCGAAGCTGGTCGCAGAAACCCAATCGTGGTGCGCTCCTGACTCGGCGCTCTTGAAAATCACCTTTGCGTTGTGCTCGAGCCGCCTGTGCATCGCGGCCTGCATTCGACCATAAGCTACCTTGCCATTGAGCCCCCCATTCCGCGTCTGCTCACGGTCTGCCTGCCCCGCCCATACCACGCTGTCGCGGCGGTACCGCCCAATCACACGGAACAGCTCCGCGTGTTTGCGCTCGTACTGCTCCAGCCAGCGGTACATTTCCGCTTCGGCGCGGAACCACTGCACTCGGTCACCTAGCTCATGTTAGCATACATCCGACACCCAATAGACATGCTGGACCACTTACTTTCCTTCTTGTACGCTGCCAGTTTTTCGTCGCTTTGACCTTGCCCCCGCATCAAGCTTTCAAGCCAGATCCAGCCGTCTCTCTTCTTCCCCTTCTTCACGCCCTCCTTCCCCGCCTTACGCCTTCCCCGTTTAGACGGCGACGTCTCCAAGTCGTCCGCCTCCGCGTCAGATGACGGCGCCGAATGCACGTCCACATCTTCAGGAGCGATGTCCCGGAGACGTTTTTTGCTGCGACGATTGTGCTGCAAACCTCCTGGATGTGCGTCAGCATGTGTAGGAGACTTCTAGGCGCTGCCATACCTGAGCGCTTCAGTGTCTGGATACCCGCCAATAACTGAGGCTCATCGTCTTCATCATCTTGCTGCCCTCGCGACACTGCCGAAACCACCGCCGCTTGTGATATTGTCACCCCACTCTGCAAATACCACGCCGTCCCGTTGAATAACCGCGAGTCCCCCTTTGCACGATGTAAATGAGTTTCCTTCCTCCGAGTGTCGCGGTGGCTTAGCGGCCGATAAGGCTCCACAGCGTCCGCCTCCATGTGGCCTAGATGGATGAGGGCGGTCCGCGCGTTGTTGTACATGGTGATCTCGAATGTCTTCATGAGCTCCGCCTTTTGAAGGTTTCGCTGCGACCTTGTGATACCCGCCTGACCCCGATAATCCTGCTCCCGCGCCTTCTTGGCTGCGGACAATGCCAAAGAGGCGGCTCGGACCGCGAGGATACCACTGTCCGCCTCCGTACAGCGCAACTTGATTTCTGCCTCCCTTAGCTGCGAGTCCTGGTCATTGGCGTCGTTGGGAGTGGTGGGCCATTGTCCGTGCTTCATGCGATACGATGGCAGTTGGATGACCGTCAACTCCGGCTCATCTACGTCGAGCGCGCTGAGCTTGAGACGCGGGAATATCTCCCGTTGGCGTTCCCTGAATTTCTTGAGATCGAGGTTCAGGGTGTCGCGTAGTTTGGTGATGCTCGTCCAGGTATCTTCCAACGGATGCTCGCGATGGTTGCGCAGAAGCGCGATGGCCAGGCCCCTGCGTCATGGCGTATTAGAACTAGTTCCTGCCAAAATCGTATCCACTTACTGCGAACGCTCAATGCTCATTCTGTCGTGAATCCACTGTGCGATCGGTGTGCCCGCCTTGTGCCCCGCGTTACGTTTCTGTTTCTCTTGCTCCGCGGCAATCATGGTAGCCAGCACACTCTCCATGGTCAGTACTAAACATCTTTGAGCTCCAGATGTACGTTGAGATCCAATGGAAACATACCTGTCGTCTCCTCGTGCTGATACACGCTTTGGGGTTTGCCACCGGGGGCCTTCGTAGTTTTCCTCGAGAGTCGTGACCAAGCAGGGACTTCGGTCGCGTGCTGCCTGCTGAGGTCCTCCACCACAGCCATGTGGAGCTCGAACAGCTGTAGCGCATCGAGTCGCTCAGCAGCCAGCAGTTCCGCTTATAAATTTAGCGTGGTTAGCGTCATACATATCAGAATTCAAGGCAACTTACCTGCACGAAGTACCTTGAGCGTATTCCACGCTTGCATCACAAAATTGATAATGTCGTGCCGTGCACCACCAGTCATTTGGCGCGTTGAGGAGCCGAGAGGGTTCAGAAACGCCCAAATCATTTCCGCCGTCTCCCCGTGGAAGTGCGCCCGACAAGCGAAGTAGACCGCTTGCCATGTAGTCTTGCAGTCGCTGCCGTGCCCGTTAATGTGGTCGGCTGGGATCTGGCCCTCCACGCAGGCTAGTAGCGAGTGAAGCCACTCCTCCTCTGGAAACAGCGCGACGGCCCGCTTGACCTGGTTCACCACAAACGAACACCAGCTGTCGTAGCTGAAGTTGATGGGCGACACCGATTCTGGGCCGTGGGGCGGCGAATTGGTGTGCCGCAACTGCTCGCGTTGGGCGTATGTACCCAGCGCAAAACTGGTCATAGAAATCAGTACATGGGCTAGTCATTCAGAGGCGCAAGACTTACGCTTCACCCTTTAGCATGTCGACAAGGGACCCCAAGACAGTGTGGTCGCACGCGCAGGCGACGACGCCGCTGACAGCCGTATTTCCGTACTTTGCATGTCCCTGGTGGCGGATGGAGCCAATGTTCGCTTTACAGGGTACCTCCTTTTGTGGTCATTAGCGAGGACTTGTAAAGTTTTAAAGTTGATATACCTTATCATCTGCTGGGACGACGTACGTCTTTGCAAACTCTTCAAACTCCCTTTGACTAGGAAAATACAATTTACCCTCTGTCAGGGCTGTGTCGCTGCCGTCGTCGCGTTTGAAAAATAGGTTTGCCTTCCAGTTTCCATCAAGCGTTAAATTCTGCGAGATGAGATGTCTACTATTCCATTAGTAGTTGTCTCCTCGATTGGGAACTCGTCTCTGCAACTCACCGAAGATAACTGGCTACGTCCACAACTAAGGGCATATTCACCCCCCGTTCCGGACACGCCGCGCAATTAACACCAAGGAATCCCGGCGGGCGGTTCGGATATGGGCGGTCGACTTCACCAGGGAGAGGAATATCGAGGCCGTGTGCCTCGCCACGCTCGATGGTAATTTGGAGAGATTTGTAAAAGCGCGAAATGGCGAGGAAGTTGCCGTATATGTCCTGAGATCAGATCAGCATACTCGCAATATTTGACAGATAATTGTTCACCTACCGGAACTGCACCAGCGCAAAAAGGGTCGGCCATCCGCTGCAGAACGAGGGCAAAATTGTAAGCAGAACCCTTGCCCTGGCTCCGCTGCTGACGATGGTACTGGAGTAAACCCAGTGTATAGCCAGTCTTCGGGTCCTTAACGCTCCCGGGGAATATGCCCGCTCGCAAGAGTTGCTGAAAATCTGGTTCCCTGCGCTTCCCATCGGCAGTCTTGCACCGGCAGAATGAAACGGCGGTGGCATGAATCCCATTTGAATCCACCAAGGTGAAGGACCGTCCCAGGTCCGCGTCGGGACACCCTTCACCGTGGTGGCCAATCCCAATGACGGAGTTCTTCAGAACACGACAGAAGTCAGTCTTCTCGAAGAACTCCTCCTTCGCGTTCCAAACGAATGCCCAATGCGTGGGCATTGTCCGGTGTTTTGCCAGCCAGCAATGGCGACACAGAAGTGGTGGTTCGTGGCAATCATGGCAGGCAACCTTCCGCAGCCGAGATGGGTCGCCACAAGCACAAGGGGTATTTAGCTGGGAGCTGTAGTGGAGGGAGAGCAGGAGGTCGATGAATACACCTTCCTCGGCCTTGAGTTCGTTCATATGAGCTACATTCTGGACAGACATTAATTTTATTCAAATCCCTGGTGGCATATGAACAAATACCTGTTGTGTTTTCTTAGCCTTTTCCGCGGACGGCTCCGTGGTTTCATAGGTGGGTTTGATACACGGTTCCTCTTCAGTCACGTCAAGGAGTGGTAGTGACGGTTCGTTGGGGACGCAGTCCATTGAAAGATCTGGCGCATGTGCCGCGCCTGTCGCGCCCAATACATAGCGTTGCTGAGTTTTAGAAGGACTTGCATCTGGCTGGGTGTGAGACTGTGCATGTAGGACGATGGTGCGCAAACCGCACCTGTGTGGAAAGTAACTTTAAAAGAAGGCACGCTGGTGGCAATACGCGCTGTGCTCGACTCGGTTTTGCCGCGTTCAAGTTTGCGCCCGCCGACACGCTTCATGCTGCAGGATACGACGGGAAGAGAGACAAGGGATGCTGCCAAAAAAAAGGTCAACTTCAGCTCGTGGCGTGCACAAAGAAAACCGCACTGTTTGAGACAGACAAAACAAAGGGTTTGATGTGGCCAAGTTCACCAAGCATCAATTTGGAAGGCCTTTTCCTTCCGGTCGGATATGCAAACGGCACGCCTCGGAGTCGCACGTAGCTCTCAGCAAAAACAGTGTCAAAATCCCAGATATTGGTAAATAATTACAAGCACAATGATATATGTACATGGGATGTTTTACCACTAGAAAATACAGTTTGACTACGTGAAAAAGGCCGTGTTTTGAAACCCCATGAAAATCAAGTAGAAAAAAAAAGGGCAGGGGCGCCGACATGAAGTCGGGCGGGCTCGACATGAAGTCGAGCCCAAAGGGTGCAGACCGACATGAAGTCGGTCCCGCGGTGTGCCATGGGGTCGGTGGTCGGCCTCGTGTTGCTGTCCGCCGTCGCCGTGGGTCGTCGGGCCTGCGTTGCGGTGCTTGCACAAGAGGGAGGTGGGTGATGGAAGACAAAGGACACGCAAGTGCTTGCCTTTGTTTGGCATCGCCTTCAGCGGCTGTGCAAATTCGGATCCAGACCGAGGCACTTAGGAGGGCGCTTAACACTGCAAACCATGCAAAAATGTCAAAAAAATTGTATATGTGAGCAATACATATATCAGCAATGTACAGTATAATACATTAGTTTCACAACAAGAAAGGTAATTTAATCACAGTATAATACATTACTTTCGCGACAAGGTATCTAAGCAGTAGTTTCGCGTTTCGCGGCAAGATGTGTCTGCAATTATATACGAGTACGGGACGGAGCACACGGCGGACAACACGCAGCAAGAGAAGAATTTATATAGCCTACAGCTCACCATCCTCCTTCTCCAGCGCATGGTCCAGACGCAACGGCACGACAGCGGCGCGACCAAAGTGCTCCCAAAACGCTTGTGTGTAGTAGCAGCACACGGCGGTTTCCAGAGCCTCCATGTCGGTTGGGGACCAATTCAAAAAACGGTCGGCGACACGACGGATGATATTTGGGCGAGGTGATTGGGTTGTCCAGTCCAGCATTAGAGTGCTGTCCGTCTGACATAAGGTGGCGCTCTTCGAGTGTTGTTGCAGCCCAACCTCGTTGGCTCATCTCCAATGGCACCCCCACCAGCATATGGCCAGCAAAACAGGCCTTGACCTCGTCCAGCCGATTCTTCTGTGACGCGCGTCTGTCCAAAGAGCAAAATTCGAAACAAAACTCGTCTCCGCAACCTGCCAGACGATCTCCCGAGTTTGCTCGAGGCTGAACTCGGGAAGGGATTCGACAGGCACGGGGAAGCCCTCAACGCTCGACAAATGGCACGCTTGCAACGCTGGGCGAATACAGTCTAGGAGCCTCTCGCTCCGCCTGTACCTTGGAGACCCGACAGGGCCGCACTTCGTCAGAAGGCCTTCCAAGATGTCTCTCCACTCCTGCGGGCGCAGAAGTTGCGGGTGCTGCGTTAACATGTAGATGAAGCCATCAGACAGTAGATTCCAGTGGTGAAGGAATTTACGACGTCGCTCGGGGCGGTGTTGACCAATAACACGGGTTCCGGGAGGACGTATCGTTTGTCGGCATCCTTAGACGTATATGGAGTTACCGAGCGATCAACCAGCGCAAGAGCATTGGCCATTGAGACGATGGACGGAGGCATTTGTTGAATCAGCAAGGGACTGAATTTATCCCGCTCAGTCTTCACGGGGCCCTTCGGTGCCGGTGGTTTGGCTGAGTCTGTGGTTTTACTGTCAGTGGTGTTCAATTGCTCGCCATTGACGACATACATGGCTTCGAACGCGACTGCTGCGGGCAATTGCGTGCGACTGGTGGAGAACTGAGGGCGACGGGAACAGCTGTTGTAGGATTAGCGATGTTCTAGTCTTGGCAAACAAAAGACATACATGAACGCGGGTGCACGGCCGAGCGAGAGCTGCTTGCAAGGGGAGTGGGTGGATCGGGCAAAGGCGAGCGAGCACAGGTGTCAGTGGTTTCAAACGGGTCACAGTACCACGGCGTATGAACGGCGGCGCGCTTGATCGCCTCAATCTTTTGCAAGGTACTGTTGCCGCTGTATAGAACGGGAGGTGCGCCAGCGCCGTGTGCGTTGGCGTCAGGAAGATCAAACTCCGGCTCCCGTAAGGGCACGACTCTCAAAATGTTTTCTGCGTCGAAAAAATCTACCGGTCGCAGAAACCAAAATGGCACCTTGGCCGCCCACAGCTGCTGAGCAACAGAGGGGACAGTGGTGAAAGCGCCACGAATTTCGCGACGGAGGTATCGCGGAGACGGGAGCCATGTAATTATTCATTCGCGCCTGGTAAATTGTCATGTAGTTGTACAGGGCATCGAGCTCGAGGAAGGCGTGTTGCAGCGAGGTGAGCCCGAAAACCATTTTGGGATACGTTGTTGGCAGAGTCTGCAGCTGTTCCAGCCCACATGGTGATGTGCTGAATGAGCGCACCAAAAAGGGGTATGGTGAGAGCTGGCGATGTACGATGAAGCTCTTTGCAGCGCGCGACAAGCTCGTTGATGGGAGGCAAGAGTCGGGAGAACCATGCATGCGTGAGGCGGCCCAGCCCTCGCATCACTGCGCTCCCGACCGCAAAATCTGTCGGCAACGGGTCCCACCACATCACATCCAGCTCGGGGCACGACCCTTTCGTGGAAATGAGGGGCATATGAGGGTACTCAGCTGTCCACTGCTGGGGCCAGAGCGTTGGGTCGTCCGTCCCGTAACGCATGTCGGAGCGGAGGAAAACCGCATGGGGTACTGTGATGGATGGAACGGCGGGGACATAGTCGGCGTTGCTGGTGATGAAGTAATGCTGAGCCCAAGTTGAGCAAAGGCGCCGACAGTGCCGTCGAAAGGCCCCAAAGGTAGGGTCGAGCTCCGATTCCTGAGCAGATCGACGCTGTGGGGATGTGGCTTTCTGGGCGAGACGGGATCCATTTTGCAGCAATAAAATCTGTGGAAATTTATTCGACGTGTGAAGTCGAAGTCCGAGTCAATAGCAAGACGTGTAGTCTTGCTGAACCAGACGTGAAGTCTGGTTCAAGGGGAGTTGGGCGGGAGTGGGAGTTGGGAGGTGAAAATCAATACGAGGCTGTGCTGGGGCAGTGTCGAGTCTAGACCTGTCCGCGCAGCCGGGTGAAGGCGATACCAAACAACGTCAAGCAATTGCGTGTCCTTTCTCCTCCATCACCCACCTCCCTCTTGTGCAAGCACCGCAACGCAGGCCCGACGACCCACGGCGACGGCGGACAGCAACACGAGGCCGACCACCGACCCCATGGCACACCGCGGGACCGACTTCATGTCGGTCTGCACCCTTTGGGCTCGACTTCATGTCGAGCCCGCCCGACTTCATGTCGGCGCCTCGGCCTTTTTTTTTCTACTTGATTTTCATGGGGTTTCATACACGGCCTTTTTCTCGTAGTCCAACTGTATTTTTATCTGTATTTTATGTATTTTCTCGTCGCAGAATGCGCCACGTACATATATTTTTGTACTCGTAATGTTTAGCAAAGTGTTTTTTGCCTTACACACATTCGGGGCAATGAACCAGTCACGAAGCCGAAGACCAAGGAGCTGCTCGCCGTGTGGTGAATTTGGAGGGACAGCTGCGAGAGGTATGCTAATAGCAGTTTTCCGTTACCCTGATTAATGGACATGTAGGACAGACAAGAGCACACTCTCAGCGGAGGTTACGACGAAATGTTATAAGGACGCAAATTGTATGTTATAAGGTGATTCTATGGAGTCTACATGCTCACGGCGGCTACTAACTAACTATTTGATTTTACTTCAAGTGCGTGATCAGTGGGTCAAGTCAATAAACCCCAAAAGTTTCGCCTTTTTGCGTGGGCGCACGACGTCCTCCTCCTCATCGTCCGAGATGTCGACAATCCCCAAAAACTTTCTCTTTTGGGCAGGGCGCGCAGGCTCGTCGTCGATGTGAGAGAGATCAATGAAGCCGGGGGCGGGAGAGCTGGGTGGAGGTGTGGGAAGGGTTGGGAATTCACGCCCTCGTGTGCGCGGGGTGGATGTGGGAGTGGGTGCGGGAGCAAGTCGAGGAGCGATTTGTACCCTCTGAAGTCCAGGGAGTGGCTGCAAAGCCCAGTCCGGACGACCAGGCCTGCCGCGAGCTACCAAATAATCGACAACCCAATCGTGCCAAGTCTGTTCTGCAGCCTGCAAAACAGACTTGAGCCCCGCGTTGCGCACAGCATAGGTGTTGCCCGTTTTCATGAAGTAGGCATCGTACGCGTCATGATGGCCACGGAGAGCGGTTCGCGCCTCGAGATTGAGAGGAGGGGTTTCTCGGGAGACAAGGCGACCGTTGCGCACCTGGTGGCATTTTAGTGACCAGCGTCGTCGGCAAGATAGTCAGACATACAAAGTTAGTCTTGATTTTACCTAGTTGGCTGAAGGTAAAGGCTGATCCCATCGCGACGCGCAGTCTTATGGGCTGCTGGAAGATCTCTTCAAGTTCCTCGGCAGGGAACAGCTCGAGGGCTTTGCAGAGAATAGCGCGATGGCGTACATTGGTGTTGAACTCGGGCTGATTAGATGGGCCGAAGAGGCGGCGGGTCTCGTGGGAAGGTATCAGGACCATCGTGAAGGAAAACGAAGGAAGAGAGGTACGGTCGTATGTTTGAATGCTCAGTGCGAGCTCACAGCAACTTAAATAGGACCACCGCGCTGAGCGTTTCCTTTTTCGTTTGCCGAAGGGTTTCCTTTTTGGATTCCCTCTGACTGCACAATGCGTCTGCGTTGCCACTTACTCCACTTACTGGTACGTCGGTCGCGATTTCCTTCCTTCCTGTTTCTCGAACTGACACTCTCAAAGACTCTGGAAATGTACGCAAGAAAGGTAAGGTTGTATGTTTAAATTCTGAGTACGAGTTAACAGCAACTTATAGAGGACCACTGTGCTTGGGTGTCGCCCAAGCGTTTCCTGCTTTGTTTGTGGAATGATTTCCTTTTGGGTTTGCCTCCCACTGGACAATGCACCTGCGCTTTCCTATTTACTGGCACGTAGGTGGCAATTTCCTTCTTCTTTTCCACCAACAACTATACTCGACTTCAGTCTTCCCCTCCGATCCAACTCCCAACGATGCCAGCGAAAAGCAAAACTACTAAATCAAAGGAAATGTTCCAACCATACGACGCGGCTAAGGTCCCGACATCATGCCATTTCCCGAGCTTGGAGCGGTTGGCACCACGAAAGGCGACGAAATGGCTGTGCCCAAGCTCAACGAGCACCAGCGGAGCTGGATTCTCGACATCGGGGTTCGCGACATAGATCTGCCGGGCTTGAAGGGCAAGGCCGCTACGGAATTCTACGAGAAGGTCAAAACCGACGCCTTTGAGGCCAAGGCATTCCAGCACACGCCGCAGGGCACAGATGGGACGGAGGAAGCCCGCCTTCCCACGCTTGTCGCAGCCTGGAAACAGAAGCGCTCCAAGAAGAGCAACACCTCTGCGGCAGATGACGATGACGCGAGCGACCAGGAGGAAGATAAGAGTGGACGGGGAGGCCTCTTGCGGGGATACACGAAGGCGGGGTGGCGAAAGGTCAGTACTTGTTTAACTTGCCTCTTTCGAGCGTGGTTCTGACCAACACAAAAGGCGATCCAGAAGGTTATCAGTAACAAGCGGGCGGCTGAAAATCTCAAACGCAAGACCAAGACCAAGAACAACGACACCGACACCACGCCCATCGCAGAAGCGCCTGCATTGTCGAAGCTCCTTGGCCTCGTTTCCTCCAGCGGTCGCACCAAATTCCGTGAAGATCGCCGACGACATCGAGGAGTATTCCAAGACTCTGACCGACGCGATCAATGCCGGTGCCAAGTTTCGCAAGGCTGAGGCCATTATGTGGGCGGAAGAGGATCAAGCCTCATGGGAGGCCGCAGCCGCGTCCGACGAGGACGTCGACTGGGAGGAGTAAGTGATTTGTAATATCATATCGTATGTTTCGCCGCTGACACTTTTTCAGACGTCAAAAGCTAGTGGCAAGCGGTTTCAAGCACATGGTAGACAGTCTCCACGCGAGTGGCAAGTTCCGCCCCTTCGTGGCGACATGTTGATGGGGTGGGTGGACCCAGAGGCGCAGGTGCACCTTGAGTGGTAAGTTGTTCACTCATTATTTTGCGCACGACTTACAGGTGGAGCAGGGTCGAAGCTGTTCCCAAGGATATCCATGTTTGCCAAACTTTCGAGAAGCACACCCCGCAACTCGTCAAAGACAGCCTGAACGCCATGTATGCTTGGGCCGAGAAGCCTCTTAAAGGTAAGATACAATAAGAACACGACGAGCTTGGCTGACGTGCACACAGACTATGTAGCCACCCTTGAAGATTCGACCAAGGGCGCACAACAGGTCTTTCCACTCAGCACTGAAGCTTGGACGACATATCTCCCAAAGTACTCGCGCAGACGGTGACCAATTTTTGGTGGATCCCATCGTGCGTGGTTTCCATTTACAAGACGGCTGATACTAACATGGCGAACTCCACAGAAGCCGCATTTGGCACTCGAGAAATACCGGGGCAGCAGTCGCTAGTACTCCTTCGGCGTACTACGATGCTGAAATCACTTCACGTCGACTGGCCTCGTTCAGTGACAGTCGCCCAGTGGTACGAGTTGGCTGCCACCCTGGCGTCGGTCGCTGGCGCCGGGACTTCAGGTTTCTTCCGCAAGGCGCCGGCGGGCAGGATGATGAAGAGGAGGATCGTGCGGATGAGGATGCGCGTCGCGCGGACGAGGCGGCGCGTGCTGCGGACGAGGCCAAGGCGGAGGCGGCGCGTGTTGCGGACGAGGCCAAGGCGGAGGCGCGCGTGTTGTGAACGAGGCCAAGGCTGAGGCGGCGCGTGTTGCGGACGAGGTCAAGGCGGAGGCGGCGCGTGTTGCGAATGAGGCCAAGGCTGAGGATGCCGTTACGCGTACGAGGCGAAGGTGGAGGCGGCGCGTCTGGCGGACGAGGCCAAGGCGGAGCGGCGCGTGTTGCGGGGACGCGGACATCGTACCTCCGCCTCCTCCTCCTTCGCCCCTCTGAAGAAGGGCAAGGGTGGCAGGAAGCGGAAGGCAGAGTCTCAATTGGTTCCGGAGGATAACGCACCAGAGTCTGCTGGCCCGGCACGGCGTACCACGAGAACACGTCTAACACCACAGGTAAGCTTTCTTTCACAGGATTGATTCCATCTAATTTGATTCCCTAGAGGCTGCATTAGAACGTCAAAAGAAGCTTGCGGCGGAAGTCACCGTCAACGGGGCTAAACCAAGGTACCGTTTTCTCTATCATGAATGTGAGCGGTAGTTGATGTTGCTTAGCTTCGAATACGTCTGGTCCCGAGGAGTCCGGCCAAACCCCAGCGAAACTCTACGAGCAGGTACGAAATATTTGAAGCTTGAATTTGCAACTGAAGAACCTGTAGAACTTGAGTTGTGCTGCAACTGAAGACCCCGTGGAACTTGAGCTGCGCCGGCATCAAGTCCATTGTGCAATGAAGAGAACTCAAGTCGTTGCCGAACTCAAGTTTCTATATATCTTAAGTCCCGTTATCTCAAGTAGTCGTCACGGAACTCAAGTTTCTGTATTCCTTAAGTATTCCATTGTTTAAATAATGATATGTATATGATTCGAACTCAAGTTGTGTTGGAACTTAAGTTGCAGGCGAGCTTAAGTTGAGGCACCAAGAACTTAAGATCAGACTCACCCTGTCCCTGGGGTATATACAGTATCTACCCTATATGTACAGAACTTAAGATCTATTGCATCTTAAGACCCCTTGGCGGTTCCGACCAACCGGATCTTAAGATGAGCTAATAAAGTATTTGTAAGACTGCATCAAGCCAAAGCCAAACGTCCTCCAAATCACCCGCCAAAAAGCCATACTTTCAGCCCAATTTCAGACCAAAGCCAACCAAAGCCGCTTTGGCCTGGGCGTTGATTTTAGAAAGCCAGAGCCATAGCTTTCAGGCCAAACTAGAGCCAGAACATCACTGGCGGCGAATTGAGTCCTTCCTGGAGTGGCCCAGCAATGGCAAGAACCGCGTACAAAACCACCCGAAAAACTCCCATTCCATGGAGTCGCATCAAGTCGGCCAAACTTGCTAGTTACGCTCGCACGTTCCCAGAGCTCCCTCTGAACGTGTGCCATGCAGGACCGATATTATCCACCCTGACATTGCCATTCGTCTCGAGTTTTGGGCATCCAGTTAGGAGCAAGCTGACTTCAACGCACGCGGAATCATTTCCCTGTCTAATGCGAAACGGCCCTCGCCCTCAAACAATACGCGAAGCAGCTCAAACGCCTCGAAATAGGCCCAGAAAGAATCTAATTCGATGGCCTGGCCCTTCCTTTGCCTCGAAAGACGAACAATCGGCAGTCTACCAAGCAGTCTATCTGGAGCGCGAATCTAATATGTAAATATTACCTTCCCCAAATCATCGAATCGCGCTGTTGCGTGTTGCTCCGTACCTTGTGGAATGCACCTTTGATTTAAATGCAGCGGTCAACGGCACCAGCATCCCCACACCACCCAGTTCTTCGGAATCCCGAGCTCCGTTCCCTGAAGTTTGGAAAAATGCCCGCTCTGCACTCAATATTTAAGGCGGCATTATCACATCTCACATATCTTTCAGTTCCTGCCCAGGAAACACTCGCCCCCTCTCTTACGATGGACATTTTCGGGCTCTTTTTCGTTTTGCACCACCGCTCCGAAGACTGCGAAGTATAATGTCCAGCTCGTGTTCACCCAGCTGGCCGAATGGCTCCGTCCTTCGACGATGCGGACTAACATTCTGAATCATCTCAACTTCCCCGGAATCATCTCCCTTTTTAATAATAATCGCTTCCGAATCGACGAAATGGCCGTCACCCTCGAACAACAGCTGAAACACCTCGAAATAGAGGACTTTGGCTGGCCTCGGGCCGTTCCTTTGCTTCAAAAGTTTGACAATACGCGGGGAATCTGTTATGTATAGTATGCTTTCTTCAGCCTTCCGCGTTTCTCCGAACCCGCACCTTGTCCTGTTTGATTCAACCTGAACAACCTGGTTCAAATTGCTCGGTACCGTTCTGAATCTGGAACTGGCATGCATTAATTTCAGTTTGGATGCTTACGGAGCGGAACTGTTATCCAATTCAAACACTCGAGTGACTAGGTTTGGCCAAGCTTTTGGCATTAACTTTTGGCCTGGCCTGAGATATATAATTTCATCAAGCCAAAGCCAACTTGAAATATATCCTCCAAATCAACGGCCAGAAGACATAGATTTCAGGCCAAACCAAAGCCAGAACATCACTATGAGTCGAGTCCTTCTTGGAGTGGCCCTACCATAGCAGCAACCACATATAACATCGCCCGAAAACACCCCCGGGCCATTCCATGGAGCCGCATCAAGTCGGCCGAGCCTGCTACTTACGCTCGTACTTTCCCAGAGCCCCCTCTGAACCTGTTCCATGCATGAATCGATATAGTAGCCATCCTGCCATTCGTCTCGAACTCCTGGCGTCCAGTTACGAGCAAGTAGACTTCAGCGCACGCGGAATCACCCTCCTTTTCTAATTCCCGAAATGGCCCTCGCCCTCAAACATTACGCGAACAGCTCAACCGCCTCGAAATATTTAGACGGAGAATACTCCAATTCGATAGCCTGGCCCTCCGAAGACGAACAATCGGCAATCTATCCGCAGCGCGAATCTAATATGTAAATATTACCTTTCCCAAAATTATCGAATCGCGCTTTTGCGTGTTGCTCCGTACCTTGTGGAATGCGTCTTTGATTTAAAATGCAGTGGTCAACGGCATCAGCATCCTCACATCACCGTGGAAATCCAGTTTTTCTGAATCCCGATCTCGGTTCTCTGAAGTTTGGAACAATTATAAAAATGGCCGCTCTGCTCTTAATATTCAAGACGGCATTTTCATCTCACATATTATCTGCGACTGCTTAGTGGGCCACCATGGCCTTTCTGACCTCGAGCCCAAACGTAAAATGCGGTAAATACGGTGGGGTGTAGAACCAAGGTATTCATCCTGTGAGTGAGTTGAGACAGTTTCCGTGAATTTACACGATGGTCTCTCGACCTACGGAATTTTTTATTCCGGCGGTTTCCTAAAACGGCAAAAACAGCTTAGTGGGCCACCTCCTCACATCGTTCATTCGGACTGATATCGGCCGTCCCAATATATCCCAAATCATTAAAGACATCCAATTGCAATATTCTGTACAATAACAGAGCACTTCCAAGGTATATGAGCACCTTAGATATTTCCCTTTGAGCCAAGGAAAAGGGGCGAAATCGCTGTGTGCACAGAATGGCACGCTCTGCGAAGCAGAGAGTGCATTGGTGCGTCAAAATTGAATACGGATCAATAGATAAGAAGCATTCGCATATATATTTTAACAACAGCTGACCTCTAGCCTACAATAACCACTCCAAAAAAGTTCATACGTACACGCCAACGAAATTCGGGTGTTTTGGGATGTATCCCTCGGTGACCGCCAAATATGGCGGGTAAAAACCCATCATTTCGTTTTGGGAGAGTTTTTGGTGTCTAAAGTGCAGCCCCAAATTCTCAGGTCCGTAGCATACACGGTTGGCTCACCATAGAGAGGTCGAGAATCTGCCACTCAAGCTCAAATCAAGGTGTTCTTGGGGCTCAGGAAGGCGAGAAGGAATTTTTTTTGTTCTCAGGATGGTCTCATAATATTTTCCTGGATCCAGGGACGAGAACGAGCCCCTGAACTTGCGAATCGGCCAGGAATTGGTGGGAACAAGCGGATGATGGTGTTCGGAGACAAGGAATGATGTTCACACGCCGTCATCCCGATCAAAAACCCAGCACAGCTGTTGATCGCCGCCACAACTTTCCTCCAAATTTGACGCACGCCATCCTCATACATTGTATTCCATCCTAGAAGTATCAAATCCTAGGTCTGTGCATCCCACCGGCTTATATTATGCAAGTGGCCACTAACAGTGGCCCACTAATGGGTCTCAGATAATATCCTTCACTGCCTGCCCCACAAACGCTCGCCCCCCTCTTACGACGGACGTTTTTGGGCTGTTTTTGCACCGCTGCTCCGAAGACTGCAAAGTATGACAACCAGCTCTTGTTCACCCAGCTGGCCGAATGGCTCCGTCCTCCGACGAGTAGACTAACACTCGTCTCAACTTCCCCGGGACCAATACGGAACCTCCTCTTGTCCACCTCCCTTCTTAATATTAATACCTTCCGAATCAATGAAATGGCCGTCACCCTCGAACCATACCGCTGAAATGCCTTGAAATAGAGGACGGCACTTCGGCTGGCCTCAGGCGGTTCCTTTGCGAAAATCTGACAATACACTGGTTGAGCATTTCAAGTTTTTTAGTGGACATATTGGTGAAAAATGTCCATTATTTTTCACACTTTTGTTCACTGAAAACATATCTGAGAAATTTACAACTTTTGTGAAAAATTTAAAAGTTTTTCAGCAAAGTCACAAAAGTACTGAAAAATTTATGAATTTTTCAGATATGTTTCCAGTGAAAAAAAGTGTAAAAAATAACAGATATTTTTCACCAATATTTCCACTGAAAAACTTGGAATGCTCAACCAGTGATACACAGTGTGAGCCATCACTTTGTGATCACTCTGGAACGGCACATACAAAGCGGAAACGGCATCGCCAAATAGGGACAGAGCACATTTCCGATCCGACGCTCTCTTACGCACTGGCACTCACATAAACTGAACACAGCAGAGCGCCCCAACGATAATTGACTAAGGCCAGCACCAGCGAACGGATTCCATCGTAGCGCTGATACGGCCCACGAAATGTGAAGGCTGAATCTCACGATTTTTGCGATTTCTAAGGCTAAAGCCTAGCCCAGAGATTGGCGAGATTGTGCCCCTAGGGCCTGTACGACAGCCCTAGGGCACCTGTTCTGGTGATACTAAAGGAGAGCTAGGGTGAGCTCCGAACCACTGGCTGTAGTACTTTAGTGCAAACTAAGTACACTATCAAGGAGATAAACACATAAGCCCAAGAAGTCCAGCTAGGGATCATAACTCTACTAGGAGTACCAATGGCTGCACAGGAAAGGTCCTAGGAAGAGAGACGGGACAGCTAGGGAGAAGTAGACGCCTAGGCACGGATATCATATAGGAAGCTTGCTTCCTAGGAGGTGTCTAGTCGATAGTGACTAGCCAGTAGGGCCAGTGGAGTGCCCTAGGGCGACGTTACTGAGGATTTGTCAAGTAGTAGTTAAGTTCTACTTAACCAGACGGAACGAGTACTCTAATGAGCGTGCTCTGACAGTCGAGACGGGGCTAGGAGACATGTGACGTACGCGACGCGGTCGCGAGGTGCCAAACAAAGACAAGTAACTCTTTGTGGCAGCAGTGTTGATTGTAGAGAAAGCGGACGCCGAAGTGTAGGCGTCCTAGCGGCGTGATGGCGGATAGAGTTCCGCATTATACCTCGTAATGACCTAAGGAAGCTTGGATTATCAACCAAGCCGGAGACATTCGTCCCCAGCGGGAGCAATCGGCTGGCCTAGGGCATTACAAATATACCCAAAACAGACCTAGGGGTCAACCTGGATGACTATTACGGCCATTCCATCATGACGATTCAACTCGGCACTCAAGCACCTGATTCTTTCTTATAAAGCACCTCATCTCAGTTACTCAATTCGTATTATTTCATGTATTTCGCAAAGTAGTATAAAAGGGCAGAAGGAACCCCGCAGAAGACCAGTTCATTGCACCCCCAGTTCGCCTAGGCAGTTGCCAAAGCCAGCTTCACCGGTGGTAGTGTTCTCAGGTCAGCTTCGCGGAGAATAGCACTTTCTCTGTTTGTAGTTGTTCTATAACAATTGGAGTTTAGTTGTTGGCTCAAAGGCTTGAGTTGTGATTTAAGCTTCAGAAACCTCGAGTGACCTGTGAGAAGGCACCCTAGGAATCATTGGACCATTGTTAGCTTGAGGCTGCGCAGTGAGACGCTTGGGCATAGACTTATCTGTATGGGATTTGTTCTATAGAGTCAAGGTCATTCATTGGTAGACCCTCAGTAATCGTGAGACAGTGCAAACGTTCTTTGGTTTAACAGCCAGAGTCTGCTACCTGATAGGTGACGGTGGTATCGTGCAGCTAGGAGCTAGGTAGTTCCCTAGGGGCACACAAATAGTTGTATCTGTAGCTGGCTAAGGCTGCGCAGTGGGACGCTTGAGCATAGACCTATCTGTATGGGATTTGTGCTATAGAGTCAAGGTCATCCATTGGTAGATCCTCAGCAGTTGTAAGGCGACGCAATCTGGGTTTCTTGAGGCTAGAAGGCGCTTAAGACTCAAAACTATACAAATCTACAAAACACCCGTAGTACCTGTTCATCGGGGCCTAGGGAACGTTGCGTGAACGGTTACTTTCGAGAGCGGAAGTGTACTTGAGAACATTCATCGGATTGTTCAATTGGAACTTGGTTACTGTTTCTGAGAGTTCAGACTTCGCTTGCCGCATACTACGGCACGGACCCACGAACATAAAGGAAGCGCTAATAAGAGGGCAGTTGTGTGTGTGTGTGTTGGTGGTTTTTGGTGGTGTTTAGCATCCCCTAGCTGCTATCGCATTTCAAGCGTACTGCTTAGCGCACCGTTTCAGCACGACCTGGCTTTGACCTTGCACGCGATATAGATAGAAAGCACCGGAACCTCACATTTCCGACCCCGCATGCACCACAACAAGTTAGCCAGGCCCAGGAAAAGAAGCGGAGCGGCACGCGTAAATACTGATTGGCAGAAGTTGAGAGCGGAGCACACCCTTCTGCAAACTACAACGGCGCTGCTTGCTGATTTTGCGCTCGCACAACTCTGCGCACCGCCCCTTTTTGTTTTCCCGCTGCGCGGGAACAAGCCGACTCTGTGCACCTTTTTGTTTTCTGCACCGCACCGCCTTTTGTTTTCCCGCCATGCACCCGACTTTACGAACAAGCTGACTCTGTGCACCTTTTTGTTTGCCACACCGCGCTGCCTTTTGTTTTCCCGCCATGTGCCCAACTTTACGAACAGGCCGACTCTGTGCGCCTTTTTGTTTTCCGCACTGCGCCGCCTTTTGTTTTCCCGCCACGCACCTGACTTTATGAACAAGCCGACTCTGCGCACCCTTTTTGTTTTCCCGCCGTGCTTCCCCTCTGCCTCACGCTTCCCCTCCACCTTGCCTCACCTCCGCTTCGCCAGCGAGGCGGAGCCGAGCACCAGGCGCCGAACAAAAGTAATATCGAGTAGGATATGGTTATGGAGCTCGTGGAGCGGCCTTCAAGAAGGAATAGGTTGTTCAAGTCGGAAAGGGTATCAACAAAACGAACGAGGAAAACAAGATCAAGGAACCAAGACGAGATCTAAGGAACGGAAAACTCACGCATAGGTTCTGGAATATGGAACTAGGAGCGGAAACCATTCCCGACTCGAGGAGCATGTATCCAAAGAGCGGAAAACTTATGTGCAGGTTCTGAAACAATAGAGACAAGAGCGGAAATCGTTCCCGACTAAAGGAGCACGTGTTTGGCGGACGGAGAACTCGCACACAGCCCCCAGGAACATAGAGCTGAGAGCGGAAATCATTCCCGACTAAAGGAGCACGCGTTTGGCGAACGGAGAATTCACGCACAGCCTCCAGGAATGTAGAATTGAGAGCAGAAACTGGAGCGCCATGTGTTTGTCGAGCGGGTTTCCCACGCACAGCACAGGAACAGAGCAGGAACCTCTTTTGAGTTGCAAAGACGTACGGAGCCGGTCAAAGGAGCATGTGGCGGTCCCGATTTAGGGAACGGGATGTGACGAGTCGGAGAAGGACAAAGGAACGTGCAGAAGGCAGTGCTAGAGGGTCGATTTCCTATAAATACGAGACGCTGCTACGGATAAAGACATCTAATTTTCCCATCTAAAACTACCAGCGCATCTTAAGTGATATGCAAGTACCGCTCACCAGGGTACGCTGACTACGAAAACAAGGTCTCCAGGGCTGCGCCTGGCAGAACATCAACCCGCCGCCCTTGGATTGTCCGCCGCTGTACAGACCGCTCGACATAACAACATTCTCAAGCACCACGCCAGTCATCGCTCGAGTTGTATAACTCCCCGACCGCTCACATCGAACAGAATGGGTACCGACCTTCATCGCAGCTCTCAAGAAGCTGACTCCACTCATTAGAACTTGCGAACAGAAAGAAGAAGACAATTTGTAGAGAATTTAGTAGGGAACGGACTTGGAAAGAACAGAACAGCAGACAGGAGCGGAGTCGTTGAAAACAAGTTTAGGGCCTCCTAGCGCACAAAGCACCCCAGAAGAGGTCGGAGGACCAAGGGTAGCTGTATATAAAAGAACCGAGAATGGCCCCATAGTGTTTATAACAACGGAAACCGCATCGCATCTAAACAGTTGTCCACTCCTCGACAGGATTGTAGAACAGTGTGAGGCTGGTGCTTGTGCTACGCCCTGCACACCGCCTCACGACCCCTTCAACCGAGTCCAGGATGAGAACGTACAAGGCGCCCGTTCACCCAAATCGGGAATCAAAGTTACCAAATCCGGTTTCTCATCAAACGCACGCAGCGTACGCTCCCCATCTGACCCTTGGCATCGCACGTACCACCGTCCGACCATGGTGTGAGCACTACTGAACGCCCTCACTGTCCGAATTCCCTTTCCACGAGTTCGTACCCCGCATACGAGCGCGGTGCCGCGTGCTACGTCCCACGAGAATGGTACGGTTCAACCAATAGCGGGCATCCTGGCCTTGGTATCCACCTCCCACGCCCGAGAAGTCATCAACACTCGAACGCAAGCCTCGTCTGATCCAGTTTCCACTCACTTAACCCACTCGAAACCCATTCAGATGCGTCCTGACGTGTCTTCCAACCAATAGCTGACCTTTTATGGCCCAGGAATCCGCTCTGCCATGGAACGGGTCCTGCGTCCGTACCGATTGGCGTCGTACACTCTGTCCGTTCATGGAAACGAACCCCAAAATCCGAACGTAAGCCTCGCCCGTGGCCCCAAATACTGAACACACACCGCGTACGTTCCTGCGCAAGCACCCTCAAATGTGAAAGGGATGGAACCAAACGAGTTGGCATCAAGGGGACGGTTGAGAGGTGGAAAGGTATAAAAGGATAGCGGAAAAAGGCGTTGTAGTCAGTCAATTTTCGGAGCTCAGTTCTCCCCCACCACCTGTACCCCCACCTGTGCAACTAAGCCTCGCTCACACCGAGTTGACCACATCCTCACTTGCCTCTAGCAGGGCATTTCACTCTCACACCTCCATTCGCAAGGTCCCAACTCATCGGACCCCAAGTCATATCATCGGGCTTCCCCATAATAGGATCACCAACTTCGCGAGCTTCACGCTTTGTAGAAGTCGGCCTGGGCAAAGCCATATTGGTTTAAATCACCGTCTGCCACCCAGCGTCACGACCGGACGTCCCATACATTCGACTGACCAGCACCAGCCGGTGTCGCTGTCGCTTGCTTTATAACCGTCAAACATTGTATTAAGCCTTCCGCCTTCGTTGGGAACATTGGGGAAACGCGAGGGAAGGATCGCAGCATAGGCATCGGATTTTACAGG
Source organism: Mycena leptocephala (assembly GCA_029378395.1). NCBI lineage: Eukaryota > Fungi > Basidiomycota > Agaricomycetes > Agaricales > Mycenaceae > Mycena > Mycena leptocephala. Next base: position 288,927 of record JARJLF010000214.1, read on the forward strand.
AAACAACGCGTCGTTTGCTCGAGCTTGTGACCTAGGACAGGTAACTATTACCCCCACACCCATTTACAGCTAACCGCAGGTACCCCCAACACGAACCCACGGAACATACGCCTCGTGCGATCCCGTGCAACACCCTCACTCGGACAACGCACACGTCCCAATCCTACATCCCCACTATCCTCCGACGTTAATCAACCCCTAGAGGCCGAACGGGCTGTCTATTTGATAAAACAAATTCTCATAGCGGCACTGCAGTCCTTATCACAACGGGACGTGTTACAAAATTCAGGGAAGGCTAGACTTTGGGCAGATTTCCCTCCGTACATTAGAATAGTGAACCGTACGACCAGATATTCTCTGGGGCGTATCAAAATCCTCTAAATAAACCACACACATTTTACTGCTACCACAGTCTCGCTCAGCGACACCATTATCTCCCCCAAGGACAAACACTCTCTACTTGCCCTTACCACCACCACCTATCGGCACCTAGCAGAGGCGCAGTCATCATCACAACGGACAATCTGTTATGTATAGTATACAGTCAACTCTGTCCTAACCCATGGCAGTCATAACCCATAACCTGCTCTACCCCATACATTTCGGGTGTCCACCACCTTGGCTCTCAATTAAAACCCATAAAATTCTATTACCCTATAATCCATACCTTTTCCAGGGTCCATAAC